>CM039581.1:52795421-52834658 GCA_022457205.1 Saccharum spontaneum | reverse complement strand
ATTAGCTTTCCAACAAGTCCAGAATCACCCCAATCCGACTCCGTATGTAACCGTGGCGACCGTCACAAGTTGGAGGTGTGCTGCAGTCCGAATCCAGCCTACGCGAGTCCTTTTCCCTTTCGGTCTTCTCCTTGATTCCTAATCAAAACAAGAGTGCACGTGTCTCCAAGATCTAAATAGGATGGACAAGAGCTCAAGAAGGAACTCACTTGATGATTAAGTGTTCGAGCACGAGCACGGGTAATAGGACCAGCAGGTGTCGGCGTGGACGGCGTGGATG
This sequence comes from Saccharum spontaneum, assembly GCA_022457205.1. Classification (NCBI taxonomy): domain Eukaryota; kingdom Viridiplantae; phylum Streptophyta; class Magnoliopsida; order Poales; family Poaceae; genus Saccharum; species Saccharum spontaneum. The sequence continues at coordinate 52,834,378 of CM039581.1, read as the reverse complement.
TATGATCGGTGTTGATGTCCTCATCATCGGGGTCGTTCTCCAACCCTAAGACACGTCCCTAATGAACCCAACTTGATACATGGGCCATCAGCCCAAAATAGGGTGACACAGCACCAAAGGCAGAAAAGGCCCCGGCGTTGAAACGACGATTGCGGAAGCATCGGATAAGATATAGCCATGAGTCCAGATCCGTTGGAAAATAGACTTGATAAGCTTTCTAAAAAGTGCTAGAACATCCCAATCCGAGTCTGTATGCGACCGTGGTGAACATCACAAGTTGGAGCTGTCCTGGAGTCCGAATCCAGCCCCAAAACGTGTTGGATTTGATCTCTTTCTTTCCTTGGACCAAAAGTGACGTGGTGTCCAGGTGCAGGACGTTGGGAATACTTGGATTTGGTCCCCAATCAACTTCATTAACCTTCCATGCTTTCCATATGCAATCAAACCTTTCCTTGATCCATGTAAGTAATTCTTTGGTATAGAAGTGGTTGACATGGTCATATTTGAGCCAATGATGTCCTCATTATTCTCCCCTTCTTGACAGCAAACCGTCCTCGGTTTGACCTTTGTTGGAGGATGTGTTGTAGGTAAAAGTGAACCGTGCTCCCCTTCTTGATATTTATCCTGTTGCATTTGGGAAAAACTAGAAAAACTTTGCAAGACATCATTAGTGTTAGTGCAGCCCTCAGTTTGATCATGGTATTGTGGCCCAAAAGGATATTTCAGATTAGAGCAAATATAAACTTTATGCACCAAATATTCTCCTTTGTTGTCATATTTGCCAATTGCATGAAGCGAACAATGATTAAAACTTGACAAAATAGAATCAAATTTAAGTTTCTCTTTTAGACAATTTAGATTACACAGAATATCAAATTCAATATAACCCAAAGTATTTAAAGAGGACAACAAATTCAGTTCATCTTGTGCACATGTAATAGGATGAAAAAGCTTATCTTCAGCACATTTGTATGGTTCCAAACCAAAAGTATCATACTTATTTGCTACTTGTGGCATAGGAGTAAAAGAATCATCAACACACAACTCCTCTTTGTCACAAGGAACCACGAGTAATTCATTTTGTGACAAAGGAAAATCAGTAGTGGGTTCCACTATTTGTTGCTCTTCATTAGCATGTAGAGTGGACAAATTTTGGACATTATGGGTCACATCATTCTGGCAAGTATTCACAGATAATAGAATCTCTTTTTCAGCATTAAGAGCCAGACAAAACAATTGACCAATATGGCAATATGATTTGCTAATTAATAAGGTTCGAATTTCAGAATTGAGCCCTTTCATGAATCTACTCATAACATCTTCCATGCATTCATCCAATCCACCAAACATGATACAAATCTTAAAATTATGGTAGTATTGTTTCACAGTCTTGCTACCCTGCTTCAAGTTGTCTAATTTTGCAAGTAAATAATCAACATAATAGGCAGGAATGAATGCATCTCTAAAAAGAAATTTAAAGTCTTTCCAAGATTCTGGAACTTTGATGTGCCTACAAATGTGTTTCCATTCTAGCAAAGCATATTCAATCAAAATATTAGAGGCAATACAAATCTTTTGTTTCTCGGATAGGTCATGCTCATCAAATTCATTGTCTACTTTTAACTCCCAATCAATGTAAGCTTGAGGATCAAACTTACCATCATATAATGGCAAGTGTTGAATGACATCCTGAATATGAGGGTCTAGTTTCAACAGCTCAAAAATCTCCATATCACCTGCCATGATTAGTAGAAAACAAGAAACACAAAAATAATATGTATCCTCCTATCAACTACTAGGATGTGTCAGATGTAATTCTCTCAAACTTAACTTGTTACAACAAGCCCTTACAAGTTCTTACCAAGCCAAACAGGAGGTGACGGCAACCAACAAGTCTACAACCGTGGAGTGAAGTGTATCGGTGCCGCAACAACAACACCTGTCAAGCTGTAGTCGAAATATGTGGAGCTATAGGTGGGCTTTGCAAGGAAGTACTAGAACCACGTTAGTTGCAAGCAAATTGAACAAACGCTCAACGACGTTATTATGCTGGTCCTAGGCTAGTACATGCTAGAGACGCGAGCCTGGACACAAACGAAGTCACTGAGCAGCAGCAAAGAAGGATCACAAGGACAGGAATAACAACAAAAGAAAAACTCTTCTCTTCTTCTTTCTCTTTCTTTTCTTTCTTTCTTTCTGTCTTTCTTTTCTTTCTTTCTTTTCTTTCTTTCTGTTTTTTTTCTTCTGTTTTTTTTCTTTCAACTAGCACAAAACTGAAATTTTGCAACAAGAAATAACAAGCTACTTACAGCAATTAAATGTTTCCTTGGGAAGGGTGATTCAGTAGCAAAGTGAAACAAGTGGTTGTTTTGCAAAACCAGCAGACGCGCAAATCTCCAGGGTAATTGCGAAGCGCTCAGAATGAATTTGGGACCAAGCTCTGATCCGTTGGAAAGAGGACAAGTTAAGGTTTCTAGATTGTATTTAAACTCCCTATTCAGACTCCTGACAAAGGAAATATGGTGCTTTTGTTTTCAAGATAAAACAGGACTCCGAATCAAATTCTATCTTGATCTTGTTGGATTTCCTTTTTGTAGATGGAAATATGGACGTGGATGAAACCTCCAAGGACGTGGCTAGGATAATGGTGGTAAACAAAACAAAGGAATTTGAAAATCCACTCGGATTCCTAGAGAGAAACAAATAAACTCAAATCTGCGATGGTGACAGAAACGTGACTAGAACTTGAAACTCTAAACGACTAGATGCTAAGACCAGCAACTTGCACGACGATGCAACCGTTAATTCAATAAGCCCTAACTAAGCAGTAATAGTATTAAGCTCAAAGGGGTTTTGGGATTATGAAGAACTAATCTACTAATTTTGTTTTGGCTTTTTCTGGACCATAGGAGATTAAAAACAGCAAAGAACTAGAAGTCTCTCACCGATCAACCTTGCTCTGATTACCAACTGATATGAACCCGCTAGGGTGAATCCTGATCTTTCGATGAGAGAAGGTCGATAACTCGATTTGGGGATGGAGATGACGTTCATGGCCCGACTACAACCATCCAAGGATGCTGCGCCTTAGCAACCGATACACCACCTCCAACAGCCGTCACGATCTTGTGGAACACGATCAACCAAACCACTAGGGTAATTCCTGCAAGCAATCGAGCAACAAGCAAGAACAAGTATAACAAGCAACTCAATTGCAAATATGGAAATGAAAACCAATCTGAAATCACAAAGTTGGGGTTCTGAATCGAGTAGAACGGATGGTCTAGTCGACACACGCGTCTACAAGGAAGTAGCAATGGCTAAACTTTCAACAAAACAAAACACCCCCTGTTTGTGGCGGCTCTAATCCTTATTAATACCTAGGGGAACGACCAGAGGGTGTTGGGGTCGTTCTCCAACCCTAAGACACGTCCCTAATGAACCCAACTTGATACATGGGCCATCAGCCCAAAATAGGGTGACACAGCACCAAAGGCAGAAAAGGCCCCGGCGTTGAAATGACGATTGCGGAAGCATCGTATAAGATATAGCCATGAGTCCAGATCCGTTGGAAAATAGACTTGATAAGCTTTTCCAAAAAGTGCTAGAACGTCCCAATCCGAGTCCGTATGCGACCGTGGTGAACATCACAAGTTGGAGCTGTCCTGGAGTCCGAATCCAGTCCCAAAACGTGTTGGATTTGATCTCTTTCTTTCCTTGGACCAAAAGTGACGTGGTGTCCAGGTGGAGGACGTTGCGAATACTTGGATTTGGTCCCCAATCAACTTCATTAACCTTCCATGCTTTCCATATGCAATCAAACCTTTCCTTGATCCATGTAAGTAATTCTGAAAATGAAAATATACACATTTTATGGTGGAGCACCAATTCATCAAATGCATCAATGATAAGTCTCATATAGAATGGTTGCACCTTTGGTATAGAAGTGGTTGACATGGTCATATTTGAGCCAATGATGTCCTCATCAGGAGTACCACCGGGTGTGTCCAAAACAATTTATGAGCCTATGGTATATTTGGTGCAAGCCGTGCACCTATCTTGCGTTAAGATTACCACTGTCTCCAAACGGATTGAACCGAGCTTGCACTTGAGTCTCGTCACCAAGGAGTACCACGGGGTGCGTCCAAAACGATTTCTGAGCGAATGGTATGTTTGGTGCAAACCATGCACATATCTTGCACATACACTAACCCTATCTCTAAACAGACCAAAACGAGATTCCACATGACCCACGTCACCTAGTAGTTCCATCAGGAGCGTCTAAAATGATATTCGAACCTCTAGTACGCTCGGTGCAACCATGCACCTATCTTGCGTCAAGATTACCACTATCTCCAAATGGGCTGAACCGAGCTTCCACTTGAGTCTCGTCACCTAGGAGTACCACTGGGTGCATCCAAAATGATTTCTGAGCCTATAGTTGTTTGGTGCAAACCGTGCACCTATCTTGTGTCAAGATTACCACTATCTCCAAATGGGCTGAACCGAGCTTCCACTTAAGTCTCATCACCTAGGACTACCACTAGGTGCATCCAAAATGATTTATGAGCCTATAGTTGTTTGGTGCAAACCGTGCACCTATCTTGCGTCAAGATTACCACTATCTCCAAATGGACTGAATCGAGCTTCCACTTGAGCCTCATCACGTAGGAGTACCACCGGGTGTGTCCAAAACAATTTCTGAGCCTATGGTATATTTGACGCAAACCGTGCACCTATCTTGCATCAGGATTACCACTATCTCCAAACGGATTGAACCGAGCTTGCACTTGAGTCTCGTCACCAAGGAGTACCACGGGGTGTGTCCAAAATGATTTCTGAGCAAATGGTATGTTTGGCGCAAACCGTGCACCTATCTTGCACTGACACTAACCCTATCTCTAAACGGACCAAAAGGAGATTCCACATGACCCACGTCACCTAGTAGTTCCATCCGGTGCGTCCAAAATGATATTCGAGCCTCTAGTACGCTCGGTGCAAACCATGCACGTATCTTGCATCACGATTACCACTATCTCCAAATGGGCAGAATCGAGCTTCCACATGAGTCTCGTCACCTAGGAGTACCACTAGGTGCACCAAAATTATTTCTGAGCCTATAGCTGTTTGGTGCAAACCGTGCACCTATCTTGCGTCAAGATTACCACTATCTCCAAATGGACTGAATCGAGCTTCCACTTGAGCCACATCACCTAGGAGTACCACCGGGTGTGTCCAAAACAATTTCTGAGCCTATGGTATATATCTCCAAACGGATTGAACCAAGCATGCACTTGAGTCTCGTCGCCAAGGAGTACCACGGGGTGCGTCCAAAACTATTTTTGAGCCAATGGTATGTTTGGCGCAAACTGTGCACCTATCTTGCATTGACACTAACCCTATCTCTAAACGGACCAAAACAAGACTCCACATGACCCACATCACCTAGTAGTTCCATCCGATGTGTCCAAAACGATATTTGGGCCTCTAGTACGGTCGGTGCAAACGGTGCACCTATGTTGTGTCAAGTTTACCACTATCTCCAAATGGACTGAATCGAGCTTCCACTTGAGCCTCATCACCAAGGAGTATAACCGGGTGTGTCCAAAACAATTTCTGAGCCTATGGTATATTTGGCGCAAACCGCGCACCTATCTTGCGTTAAGATTACCACTATCTCCAAACGGATTGAACCGAGCTTGCACTTGAGTCTCGTCACCAAGGAGTACCACGGGGTGCGTCCAAAACGATTTCTGAGCGAATGGTATGTTTGGTGCAAACCGTGCACATATCTTGCACATACACTAACCCTATCTCTAAACAGACCAAAACGAGATTCCACATGACCCACGTCACCTAGTAGTTCCATCAGGAGCGTCTAAAATGATATTCGAACCTCGAGTACGCTCGGTGCAACCATGCACCTATCTTACGTCAAGGTTACCACTATCTCCAAATGGGCTGAACCGAGCTTCCACTTGAGTCTCGTCACCTAGGAGTACCACTGGGTGCATCCAAAATGATTTCTGAGCCTATAGTTGTTTGGTGCAAACCGTGCACCTATCTTGTGTCAAGATTACCACTATCTCCAAATGGGCTGAACCGAGCTTCCACTTGAGTCTCATCACGTAGGAGTACCACCGGGTGTGTCCAAAACAATTTCTAAGCCTATGGTATATTTGACGCAAACCGTGCACCTATCTTGCATCAGGATTACCACTATCTCCAAACGGATTGAACCGAGCTTGCACTTGAGTCTCGTCACCAAGGAGTACCACGGGGTGTGTCCAAAATGATTTCTGAGCGAATGGTATGTTTGGCGCAAACCGTGCACCTATCTTGCACTGACACTAACCCTATCTCTAAACGGACCAAAAGGAGATTCCATATGACCCACGTCACCTAGTAGTTCCATCCGGTGCGTCCAAAATGATATTCGAGCCTCTAGTACGCTCGGTGCAAACCATGCACGTATCTTGCATCATGATTACCACTATCTCCAAATGGGCAGAATCGAGCTTCCACATGAGTCTCGTCACCTAGGAGTACCACTAGGTGCACCAAAATTATTTCTGAGCCTATGGCTGTTTGGTGCAAACCGTGCACCTATCTTGCGTCAAGATTACCACTATCTCCAAATGGACTGAATCGAGCTTCCACTTGAGCCACATCACCTAGGAGTACCACCGGGTGTGTCCAAAACAATTTCTGAGCCTATGGTATATATCTCCAAACGGATTGAACCAAGCATGCACTTGAGTCTCGTCGCCAAGGAGTACCACGGGGTGCGTCCAAAACTATTTTTGAGCCAATGGTATGTTTGGCGCAAACTGTGCACCTATCTTGCATTGACACTAACCCTATCTCTAAACGGACCAAAACAAGACTCCACATGACCCACATCACCTAGTAGTTCCATCCGATGTGTCCAAAATGATATTTGGGCCTCTAGTACGGTCGGTGCAAACGGTGCACCTATGTTGTGTCAAGTTTACCACTATCTCCAAATGGACTGAATCGAGCTTCCACTTGAGCCTCATCACCAAGGAGTATAACCGGGTGTGTCCAAAACAATTTCTGAGCCTATGGTATATTTGGCGCAAACCGCGCACCTATCTTGCGTTAAGATTACCACTATCTCCAAACGGATTGAACCGAGCTTGCACTTGAGTCTCGTCACCAAGGAGTACCACGGGGTGCATCCAAAACGATTTCTGAGCGAATGGTATGTTTGGTGCAAACCGTGCACATATCTTGCACATACACTAACCCTATCTCTAAACAGACCAAAACGAGATTCCACATGACCCACGTCACATAGTAGTTCCATCAGGAGCGTCTAAAATGATATTCGAACCTCGAGTACGCTCGGTGCAACCATGCACCTATCTTACGTCAAGGTTACTACTATCTCCAAATGGGCTGAACTGAGCTTCCACTTGAGTCTCGTCACCTAGGAGTACCACTGGGTGCATCCAAAATGATTTCTGAGCCTATAGTTGTTTGGTGCAAACCGTGCACCTATCTTGCGTCAAGATTACCACTATCTCCAAATGGGCTGAACCGAGCTTCCACTTGAGTCTCATCACCTAGGAGTACCACTAGGTGCATCCAAAATGATTTATGAGCCTATAGTTGTTTGGTGCAAACCGTGCACCTATCTTGCGTCAAGATTACCACTATCTCCAAATGGACTGAATCGAGCTTCCACTTGAGCCTCATCACGTAGGAGTACCACCGGGTGTGTCCAAAACAATTTCTGAGCCTATGGTATATTTGACGCAAACCGTGCACCTATCTTGCATCAGGATTACCACTATCTCCAAACGGATTGAACCGAGCTTGCACTTGAGTCTCGTCACCAAGGAGTACCATGGGGTGTGTCCAAAATGATTTCTGAGCGAATGGTATGTTTGGCGCAAACCGTGCACCTATCTTGCACTGACACTAACCCTATCTCTAAACGGACCAAAAGGAGATTCCACATGACCCACGTCACCTAGTAGTTCCATCTGGTGCGTCCAAAATGATATTCGAGCCTCTAGTACGCTCGGTGCAAACCATGCACGTATCTTGCATCACGATTACCACTATCTCCAAATGGGCAGAATCGAGCTTCCACATGAGTCTCGTCACCTATGAGTACCACTAGGTGCACCAAAATTATTTCTGAGCCTATAGCTGTTTGGTGCAAACCGTGCACCTATCTTGCGTCAAGATTACCACTATCTCCAAATGGACTGAATCGAGCTTCCACTTGAGCCACATCACCTAGGAGTACCACCGGGTGTGTCCAAAACAATTTCTGAGCCTATGGTATATATCTCCAAACGGATTGAACCAAGCTTGCACTTGAGTCTCGTCGCCAAGGAGTACCACGAGGTGCGTCCAAAACTATTTCTGAGCCAATGGTATGTTTGGCGCAAACTATGCACCTATCTTGCACTGACACTAACCCTATCTCTAAACGGACCAAAACAAGACTCCATATGACCCACATCACCTAGTAGTCCATCCGATGTGTCCAAAACGATATTTGGGCCTCTAGTACGGTCGGTGCAAACGGTGCACCTATGTTGTGTCAAGTTTACCACTATCTCCAAATGGACTGAATCGAGCTTCCACTTGAGCCTCATCACCAAGGAGTATAACCGGGTATGTCCAAAACAATTTCTGAGCCTATGGTATATTTGGCGCAAACCGCGCACCTATCTTGCGTTAAGATTACCACTATCTCCAAACGGATTGAACCGAGCTTGCACTTGAGTCTCGTCACCAAGGAGTACCACGGGGTGCGTCCAAAATGACTTCTGAGCCAATGGTATGTTTGGTGCAAACCGTGCACCTATCTTGCACTAACACTAACCCTATCTCTAAACAGACCAAAACGAGATTCCACATGACCCACGCCACCTAGTAGTTCCATCGGGTGCGTCCAAAATGATATTCGAACCTCTAGTATGCTCGGTGCAAACCATGCACCTATCTTGCGTCAAGGTTACCTATATCGCCAAATGGGCTGAACCGAGCTTCCACTTGGGTCTCGTAACCTAGGAGTACCACTGGGTGCATCCAAAATGATTTCTGAGCCTATAGTTGTTTGGTGCAAACCATGCACCTATCTTGCGTCAAGATTACCACTATCTCCAAATGGGCTGAACCGAGCTTCCACTTGAGTCTCGTCACCTAGGAGTACCACTAGGTGCATCCAAAATGATTTCTGAGCCTATAGTTGTTTGGTGCAAACCGTGCACCTATCTTGCGTCAAGATTACCCCTATCTCCAAATGGATTGAATCGAGCTTCCACTTGAGCCTCATCACGTAGGAGTACCACCGGGTGTGTTCAAAACAATTTCTAAGCCTATGGTATATTTGGCTCAAGCCGTGCACCTATCTTGCATCAAGATTACCACTATCTCCAAACGGATTGAACCGAGCTTGCAGTTGAGTCTCGTCACCAAGGAGTACGACGGGGTGTGTCCAAAACGATTTCTGAGCCAATGGTATGTTTGGCGCAAACTGTGCACCTATCTTGCACTGACACTAACCCTATCTCTAAATAGACCAAAAGGAGATTCCACATGACCCACGTCAACTAGTAGTTCCATCCGGTGCGTCCAAAATGATATTTGAGCCTCTAGTACGCTCGGTGCAAACCATGCACCTATCTTGCGTCAAGATTACCACTTTCTCCAATTGGGCTGAACCGAGCTTCCACTTGAGTCTCGTCACCTAGGTGTACCACTAGGTGCATCCAAAATGATTTCTGAGCCTATAGCTGTTTGGTGCAAACCGTGCACCTATCTTGCGTCAAGATGACCACTATCTCCAAATGGACTGAATCGAGCTTCCACTTGAGCCTCATTACCTAGGAGTACCACCGGGTGTGTCCAAAACAATTTCTGAGCCTATGGTATAGATCTCCAAACGGATTGAACCGAGCTTGCACTTGAGTCTCGTCGCCAAGGAGTACACGGGGTGTGTCCAAAACTATTTCTGAGCCAATGGTATGTTTGGCGCAAACTGTGCACCTATCTTGCACTGACACTAACCCTATATCTAAACGGACCAAAACAAGATTCCACATGACCCACGTCACCAAGTAGTTCCATCCGGTGTGTCCAAAACGATATTCGGGCCTCTAGTACGGTCGGTGCAAACCGTGCACCTATCTTGCGTCAAGATTACCACTATCTCCAAATGGACTGAATCGAGCTTCCACTTGAGCCACATCACCTAGGAGTACCACCGGGTGTGTCCAAAACAATTTCTGAGCCTATGGTATATATCTCCAAACGGATTGAACCAAGCTTGCACTTGAGTCTCGTCGCCAAGGAGTACCACGAGGTGCGTCCAAAACTATTTCTGAGCCAATGGTATGTTTGGCGCAAACTATGCACCTATCTTGCACTGACACTAACCCTATCTCTAAACGGACCAAAACAAGACTCCATATGACCCACATCACCTAGTAGTTCCATCCGATGTGTCCAAAACGATATTTGGGCCTCTAGTACGGTCGGTGCAAACGGTGCACCTATGTTGTGTCAAGTTTACCACTATCTCCAAATGGACTGAATCGAGCTTCCACTTGAGCCTCATCACCAAGGAGTATAACCGGGTATGTCCAAAACAATTTCTGAGCCTATGGTATATTTGGCGCAAACCGCGCACCTATCTTGCGTTAAGATTACCACTATCTCCAAACGGATTGAACCGAGCTTGCACTTGAGTCTCGTCACCAAGGAGTACCACGGGGTGCGTCCAAAATGACTTCTGAGCCAATGGTATGTTTGGTGCAAACCGTGCACCTATCTTGCACTAACACTAACCCTATCTCTAAACAGACCAAAACGAGATTCCACATGACCCACGCCACCTAGTAGTTCCATCGGGTGCGTCCAAAATGATATTCGAACCTCTAGTATGCTCGGTGCAAACCATGCACCTATCTTGCGTCAAGGTTACCACTATCGCCAAATGGGCTGAACCGAGCTTCCACTTGGGTCTCGTAACCTAGGAGTACCACTGGGTGCATCCAAAATGATTTCTGAGCCTATAGTTGTTTGGTGCAAACCATGCACCTATCTTGCGTCAAGATTACCACTATCTCCAAATGGGCTGAACCGAGCTTCCACTTGAGTCTCGTCACCTAGGAGTACCACTAGGTGCATCCAAAATGATTTCTGAGCCTATAGTTGTTTGGTGCAAACCGTGCACCTATCTTGCGTCAAGATTACCCCTATCTCCAAATGGATTGAATCGAGCTTCCACTTGAGCCTCATCACGTAGGAGTACCACCGGGTGTGTTCAAAACAATTTCTAAGCCTATGGTATATTTGGCTCAAGCCGTGCACCTATCTTGCATCAAGATTACCACTATCTCCAAACGGATTGAACCGAGCTTGCACTTGAGTCTCGTCACCAAGGAGTACGACGGGGTGTGTCCAAAACGATTTCTGAGCCAATGGTATGTTTGGCGCAAACTGTGCACCCATCTTGCACTGACACTAACCCTATCTCTAAATAGACCAAAAGGAGATTCCACATGACCCACGTCAACTAGTAGTTCCATCCGGTGCGTCCAAAATGATATTTGAGCCTCTAGTACGCTCGGTGCAAACCATGCACCTATCTTGCGTCAAGATTACCACTTTCTCCAATTGGGCTGAACCGAGCTTCCACTTGAGTCTCGTCACCTAGGTGTACCACTAGGTGCATCCAAAATGATTTCTGAGCCTATAGCTGTTTGCTGCAAACCGTGCACCTATCTTGCGTCAAGATGACCACTATCTCCAAATGGACTGAATCGAGCTTCCACTTGAGCCTCATTACCTAGGAGTACCACCAGGTGTGTCCAAAACAATTTCTGAGCCTATGGTATAGATCTCCAAACGGATTGAACCGAGCTTGCACTTGAGTCTCGTCGCCAAGGAGTACACGGGGTGTGTCCAAAACTATTTCTGAGCCAATGGTATGTTTGGCGCAAACTGTGCACCTATCTTGCACTGACACTAACCCTATATCTAAACGGACCAAAACAAGATTCCACATGACCCACGTCACCAAGTAGTTCCATCCGGTGTGTCCAAAACGATATTCGGGCCTCTAGTACGGTCGGTGCAAACCGTGCACCTATCTTGCGTCAAGATTACCACTATCTCCAAATGGACTGAATCGAGCTTCCACTTGAGCCTCATCACCTAGGAGTACCACCGGGTGTGTCCAAAACAATTTCTGAGCCTACATTATATTTGGCGCAAACCGTGCACCTATCTTGCATCAAGATTACCACTCTCTCCAAACGGATTGAACCCAGCTTGCACTTGAGTCTCGCCACCGTGGAGTACCACGGGGTGTGTCCAAAACGTTTTCTGAGCCAATGGTACATTTGGCGCAAACCGTGCACCTATCTTGCACTGACACTAACCCTATCTCTAAGCGGACCAAAAGGAGAATCCCGATGACCCACGTCAACTAGTAGTTCCATCCGGTGCGTCCAAAATGATATTTGAGCCTCTAGTACGCTCGGTGTAAACCATGCACCTATCTTGCGTTAAGATTACCACTATCTCCAAATGGACTGAATCGAGCTTCCAATTGAGCCTCATCACCTAGGAGTATAACCGGGTGTGTCCAAAACAATTTCTGAGCCTATGGTATATTTGGCGCAAACCGTGCACCTATCTTGCGTCAAGATTACCACTATCTCCAAATGGGCTGAACCGAGCTTCCACTTGAGTCTCGTCACCTAGGAGTACCACTAGGTGCATCCAAAATGATTTCTGAGCCTATAGCTGTTTGGGGCAAACCGTGCACCTATCTTGCGTCAAGATGACCACTATCTCCAAATGGACTGAATCGAGCTTCCACTTGAGCCTCATCACCTAGAAGTACCACCGGGTGTGTCCAAAACAATTTCTGAGCCTATGGTATATATCTCCAAATGGATTGAACCGAGCTTGCACTTGAGTCTCGTCGCCAAGGAGTACCACGGGGTGTGTCCAAAACTATTTCTGAGCCAATGGTATGTTTGGCGCAAACTGTGCACCTATCTTGCACTAACACTAACCCTAACTCTAAACGGACCAAAACAAGATTCCACATGACCCACGTGACCTAGTAGTTCCATCCGGTGTGTCCAAAATGATATTTGGGTCTCTAGTACGGTCGATGCAAACCGTGCACCTATCTTGCATCAAGATTACCACTATTTCCAAACGGATTGAACTGAGCTTGCACTTGAGTCTTGTCACCAAGGAGTACCACGGGGTGCGTCCAAAACGATTTCTGAGCCAATGTTATGTTTGGCGCAAACCGTGCACCTATCTTGCACTGACACTAACCCTATCTCTAAACGGATGAAAAGGAGAATCCCCATGACCCACGTCAACTAGTAGTTCCATCCGGTGCGTCCAAAATGATATTTGAGCCTCTAGTACGCTCGGTGTAAACCATGCACCTATCTTGCGTCAAGATTACCACTATCTCCAAATGGACTGATCCGAGCTTCCACTTGAGTCTCGTCACCTAGGAGTACCACTAGGTGCATCCAAAATGATTTCTGGGCCTATATTTGTTTGGTGCAAACCGTGCACCTATCTTGCGTCAAGATTACCCCTATCTCCAAATGGATTGAATCGAGCTTCCAGTTGAGCCTCATCACGTAGGAATACCACCGGGTGTGTTCAAAACAATTTTTAAGCCTATGGTATATTTGGCGCAAACCGTGCACCTATCTTGCATCAGGATTAGCACTATCTCCAAACGGATTGAACCGAGCTTGCACTTGAGTCTCGTCACCAAGGAGTACCACGGGGTGTGTCCAAAACGATTTTTGAGCCAATGGTATGTTTGGGGCAAACCGTGCACCTATCTTGCACTGACACTAACCCTATCTCTAAACGGACCAAAAGGAGATTCCACAAGACCCACGTCACCTAGTAGTTCCATCCGGTGCGTCCAAAAAAGATATTCGAGCCTCTAGTACGCTTGGTGCAAACCATGCACCTATCTTGCGTCAAGATTACCACTATCTCCAAATGGGCTGAACTGAGCTTCCACTTGAGTCTCGTCACCTAGGAGTACCACTAGGTGCATCCAAAATGATTTATGAGCCTATAGCTGTTTGGTGCAAACCGTGCACCTATCTTGCGTCAAGATGACCACTATCTCCAAATGGACTGAATCGAGCTTCCAGTTGAGCCTCATTACCTACGAGTACCACCGGGTGTGTCCAAAACAATTTCTGAGCCTATGGTATAGATCTCCAAACGGATTGAACCGAGCTTGCACTTGAGTCTCGTCGCCAAGGAGTACACGGGGTGTGTCCAAAACTATTTCTGAGCCAATGGTATGTTTGGCGCAAACTGTGCACCTATCTTGCACTGACACTAACCCTATATCTAAACGGACCAAAACAAGATTCCACATGACCCACGTCACCAAGTTGTTCCATCCGGTGTGTCCAAAACGATATTCGGGCCTCTAGTACGGTCGGTGCAAACCGTGCACCTATCTTGCGTCAAGATTACCACTATCTCCAAATGGACTGAATCGAGCTTCCACTTGAGCCTCATCACCTAGGAGTACCACCGGGTGTGTCCAAAACAATTTCTGAGCCTACATTATATTTGGCGCAAACCGTGCACCTATCTTGCATCAAGATTAGCACTCTCTCCAAACGGATTGAACCCAGCTTGCACTTGAGTCTCGCCACCGTGGAGTACCACGGGGTGTGTCCAAAACGTTTTCTGAGCCAATGGTACATTTGGCGCAAACCGTGCACCTATCTTGCACTGACACTAACCCTATCTCTAAGCGGACCAAAAGGAGAATCCCGATGACCCACGTCAACTAGTAGTTCCATTCGGTGCGTCCAAAATGATATTTGAGCCTCTAGTACGCTCGGTGTAAACCATGCACCTATCTTGCGTTAAGATTACCACTATCTCCAAATGGACTGAATCGAGCTTCCAATTGAGCCTCATCACCTAGGAGTATAACCGGGTGTGTCCAAAACAATTTCTGAGCCTATGGTATATTTGGCGCAAACCGTGCACCTATCTTGCGTCAAGATTACCACTATCTCCAAATGGGCTGAACCGAGCTTCCACTTGAGTCTCGTCACCTAGGAGTACCACTAGGTGCATCCAAAATGATTTCTGAGCCTATAGCTGTTTGGGGCAAACCGTGCACCTATCTTGCGTCAAGATGACCACTATCTCCAAATGGACTGAATCGAGCTTCCACTTGAGCCTCATCACCTAGAAGTACCACCGGGTGTGTCCAAAACAATTTCTGAGCCTATGGTATATATCTCCAAATGGATTGAACCGAGCTTGCACTTGAGTCTCGTCGCCAAGGAGTACCACGGGGTGTGTCCAAAACTATTTCTGAGCCAATGGTATGTTTGGCGCAAACTGTGCACCTATCTTGCACTAACACTAACCCTAACTCTAAACGGACCAAAACAAGATTCCACATGACCCACGTGACCTAGTAGTTCCATCCGGTGTGTCCAAAATGATATTTGGGTCTCTAGTACGGTCGATGCAAACCGTGCACCTATCTTGCATCAAGATTACCACTATTTCCAAACGGATTGAACTGAGCTTGCACTTGAGTCTTGTCACCAAGGAGTACCACGGGGTGCGTCCAAAACGATTTCTGAGCCAATGTTATGTTTGGCGCAAACCGTGCACCTATCTTGCACTGACACTAACCCTATCTCTAAACGGATGAAAAGGAGAATCCCCATGACCCACGTCAACTAGTAGTTCCATCCGGTGCGTCCAAAATGATATTTGAGCCTCTAGTACGCTCGGTGTAAACCATGCACCTATCTTGCGTCAAGATTACCACTATCTCCAAATGGACTGATCCGAGCTTCCACTTGAGTCTCGTCACCTAGGAGTACCACTAGGTGCATCCAAAATGATTTCTGGGCCTATATTTGTTTGGTGCAAACCGTGCACCTATCTTGCGTCAAGATTACCCCTATCTCCAAATGGATTGAATCGAGCTTCCAGTTGAGCCTCATCACGTAGGAATACCACCGGGTGTGTTCAAAACAATTTTTAAGCCTATGGTATATTTGGCGCAAACCGTGCACCTATCTTGCATCAGGATTAGCACTATCTCCAAACGGATTGAACCGAGCTTGCACTTGAGTCTCGTCACCAAGGAGTACCACGGGGTGTGTCCAAAACGATTTTTGAGCCAATGGTATGTTTGGGGCAAACCGTGCACCTATCTTGCACTGACACTAACCCTATCTCTAAACGGACCAAAAGGAGATTCCACAAGACCCACGTCACCTAGTAGTTCCATCCGGTGCGTCCAAAAAAGATATTCGAGCCTCTAGTACGCTTGGTGCAAACCATGCACCTATCTTGCGTCAAGATTACCACTATCTCCAAATGGGCTGAACTGAGCTTCCACTTGAGTCTCGTCACCTAGGAGTACCACTAGGTGCATCCAAAATGATTTATGAGCCTATAGCTGTTTGGTGCAAACCGTGCACCTATCTTGCGTCAAGATGACCACTATCTCCAAATGGACTGAATCGAGCTTCCAGTTGAGCCTCATTACCTACGAGTACCACCGGGTGTGTCCAAAACAATTTCTGAGCCTATGGTATAGATCTCCAAACGGATTGAACCGAGCTTGCACTTGAGTCTCGTCGCCAAGGAGTACACGGGGTGTGTCCAAAACTATTTCTGAGCCAATGGTATGTTTGGCGCAAACTGTGCACCTATCTTGCACTGACACTAACCCTATATCTAAACGGACCAAAACAAGATTCCACATGACCCACGTCACCAAGTTGTTCCATCCGGTGTGTCCAAAACGATATTCGGGCCTCTAGTACGGTCGGTGCAAACCGTGCACCTATCTTGCGTCAAGATTACCACTATCTCCAAATGGACTGAATCGAGCTTCCACTTGAGCCTCATCACCTAGGAGTACCACCGGGTGTGTCCAAAACAATTTCTGAGCCTACATTATATTTGGCGCAAACCGTGCACCTATCTTGCATCAAGATTAGCACTCTCTCCAAACGGATTGAACCCAGCTTGCACTTGAGTCTCGCCACCGTGGAGTACCACGGGGTGTGTCCAAAACGTTTTCTGAGCCAATGGTACATTTGGCGCAAACCGTGCACCTATCTTGCACTGACACTAACCCTATCTCTAAGCGGACCAAAAGGAGAATCCCGATGACCCACGTCAACTAGTAGTTCCATCCGGTGCGTCCAAAATGATATTTGAGCCTCTAGTACGCTCGGTGTAAACCATGCACCTATCTTGCGTTAAGATTACCACTATCTCCAAATGGACTGAATCGAGCTTCCAATTGAGCCTCATCACCTAGGAGTATAACCGGGTGTGTCCAAAACAATTTCTGAGCCTATGGTATATTTGGCGCAAACCGTGCACCTATCTTGCGTCAAGATTACCACTATCTCCAAATGGGCTGAACCGAGCTTCCACTTGAGTCTCGTCACCTAGGAGTACCACTAGGTGCATCCAAAATGATTTCTGAGCCTATAGCTGTTTGGGGCAAACCGTGCACCTATCTTGCGTCAAGATGACCACTATCTCCAAATGGACTGAATCGAGCTTCCACTTGAGCCTCATCACCTAGAAGTACCACCGGGTGTGTCCAAAACAATTTCTGAGCCTATGGTATATATCTCCAAATGGATTGAACCGAGCTTGCACTTGAGTCTCGTCGCCAAGGAGTACCACGGGGTGTGTCCAAAACTATTTCTGAGCCAATGGTATGTTTGGCGCAAACTGTGCACCTATCTTGCACTAACACTAACCCTAACTCTAAACGGACCAAAACAAGATTCCACATGACCCACGTGACCTAGTAGTTCCATCCGGTGTGTCCAAAATGATATTTGGGTCTCTAGTACGGTCGATGCAAACCGTGCACCTATCTTGCATCAAGATTACCACTATTTCCAAACGGATTGAACTGAGCTTGCACTTGAGTCTTGTCACCAAGGAGTACCACGGGGTGCGTCCAAAACGATTTCTGAGCCAATGTTATGTTTGGCGCAAACCGTGCACCTATCTTGCACTGACACTAACCCTATCTCTAAACGGATGAAAAGGAGAATCCCCATGACCCACGTCAACTAGTAGTTCCATCCGGTGCGTCCAAAATGATATTTGAGCCTCTAGTACGCTCGGTGTAAACCATGCACCTATCTTGCGTCAAGATTACCACTATCTCCAAATGGACTGATCCGAGCTTCCACTTGAGTCTCGTCACCTAGGAGTACCACTAGGTGCATCCAAAATGATTTCTGGGCCTATATTTGTTTGGTGCAAACCGTGCACCTATCTTGCGTCAAGATTACCCCTATCTCCAAATGGATTGAATCGAGCTTCCAGTTGAGCCTCATCACATAGGAATACCACCGGGTGTGTTCAAAACAATTTTTAAGCCTATGGTATATTTGGCGCAAACCGTGCACCTATCTTGCATCAGGATTAGCACTATCTCCAAACGGATTGAACCGAGCTTGCACTTGAGTCTCGTCACCAAGGAGTACCACGGGGTGTGTCCAAAACGATTTTTGAGCCAATGGTATGTTTGGGGCAAACCGTGCACCTATCTTGCACTGACACTAACCCTATCTCTAAACGGACCAAAAGGAGATTCCACAAGACCCACGTCACCTAGTAGTTCCATCCGGTGCGTCCAAAAAAGATATTCGAGCCTCTAGTACGCTTGGTGCAAACCATGCACCTATCTTGCGTCAAGATTACCACTATCTCCAAATGGGCTGAACTGAGCTTCCACTTGAGTCTCGTCACCTAGGAGTACCACTAGGTGCATCCAAAATGATTTATGAGCCTATAGCTGTTTGGTGCAAACCGTGCACCTATCTTGCGTCAAGATGACCACTATCTCCAAATGGACTGAATCGAGCTTCCAGTTGAGCCTCATTACCTACGAGTACCACCGGGTGTGTCCAAAACAATTTCTGAGCCTATGGTATAGATCTCCAAACGGATTGAACCGAGCTTGCACTTGAGTCTCGTCGCCAAGGAGTACACGGGGTGTGTCCAAAACTATTTCTGAGCCAATGGTATGTTTGGCGCAAACTGTGCACCTATCTTGCACTGACACTAACCCTATATCTAAACGGACCAAAACAAGATTCCACATGACCCACGTCACCAAGTTGTTCCATCCGGTGTGTCCAAAACGATATTCGGGCCTCTAGTACGGTCGGTGCAAACCGTGCACCTATCTTGCGTCAAGATTACCACTATCTCCAAATGGACTGAATCGAGCTTCCACTTGAGCCTCATCACCTAGGAGTACCACCGGGTGTGTCCAAAACAATTTCTGAGCCTACATTATATTTGGCGCAAACCGTGCACCTATCTTGCATCAAGATTACCACTCTCTCCAAACGGATTGAACCCAGCTTGCACTTGAGTCTCGCCACCGTGGAGTACCACGGGGTGTGTCCAAAACGTTTTCTGAGCCAATGGTACATTTGGCGCAAACCGTGCACCTATCTTGCACTGACCCTAACCCTATCTCTAAGCGGACCAAAAGGAGAATCCCGATGACCCACGTCAACTAGTAGTTCCATCCGGTGCGTCCAAAATGATATTTGAGCCTCTAGTACGCTCGGTGTAACCATGCACCTATCTTGCGTTAAGATTACCACTATCTCCAAATGGACTGAATCGAGCTTACAATTGAGCCTCATCACCTAGGAGTATAACCGGGTGTGTCCAAAACAATTTCTGAGCCTATGGTATATTTGGCGCAAACCGTGCACCTATCTTGTGTCAAGATTACCACTATCTCTAAATGGGCTGAACCGAGCTTCCACTTGAGTCTCGTCACCTAGGAGTACCACTAGGTGCATCCAAAATGATTTCTGAGCCTATAGCTGTTTGGGGCAAACCGTGCACCTATCTTGCGTCAAGATGACCACTATCTCCAAATAGACTGAATCGAGCTTCCACTTGAGCCTCATCACCTAGAAGTACCACCGGGTGTGTCCAAAACAATTTCTGAGCCTATGGTATATATCTCCAAATGGATTGAACCGAGCTTGCACTTGAGTCTCGTCGCCAAGGAGTACCATGGGGTGTGTCCAAAACTATTTCTGAGCCAATGGTATGTTTGGCGCAAACTGTGCACCTATCTTGCACTAACACTAACCCTAACTCTAAACGGACCAAAACAAGATTCCACATGACCCACGTGACCTAGTAGTTCCATCCGGTGTGTCCAAAATGATATTTGGGTCTCTAGTACGGTCGATGCAAACCGTGCACCTATCTTGCATCAAGATTACCACTATTTCCAAACGGATTGAACTGAGCTTGCACTTGAGTCTTGTCACCAAGGAGTACCACGGGGTGCGTCCAAAACGATTTCTGAGCCAATGTTATGTTTGGCGCAAACCGTGCACCTATCTTGCACTGACACTAACCCTATCTCTAAACGGATGAAAAGAAGAATCCCCATGACCCACGTCAACTAGTAGTTCCATCCGGTGCGTCCAAAATGATATTTGAGCCTCTAGTACGCTTGGTGTAAACCATGCACCTATATTGCGTCAAGATTACCACTATCTCCAAATGGACTGATCCGAGCTTCCACTTGAGTCTCGTCACCTAGGAGTACCACTAGGTGCATCCAAAATGATTTCTGGGCCTATATTTGTTTGGTGCAAACCGTGCACCTATCTTGCGTCAAGATTACCCCTATCTCCAAATGGATTGAATCGAGCTTCCAGTTGAGCCTCATCACGTAGGAATACCACCGGGTGTGTTCAAAACAATTTTTAAGCCTATGGTATATTTGGCGCAAACCGTGCACCTATCTTGCATCAGGATTAGCACTATCTCCAAACGGATTGAACCGAGCTTGCACTTGAGTCTCGTCAACAAGGAGTACCACGGGGTGTGTCCAAAACGATTTTTGAGCCAATGGTATGTTTGGGGCAAACCGTGCACCTATCTTGCACTGACACTAACCCTATCTCTAAACGGACCAAAAGGAGATTCCACATGACCCACGTCACCTAGTAGTTCCATCCGGTGCGTCCAAAAAAGATATTCGAGCCTCTAGTACGCTTGGTGCAAACCATGCACCTATCTTGCGTCAAGATTACCACTATCTCCAAATGGGCTGAACTGAGCTTCCACTTGAGTCTCGTCACCTAGGAGTACCACTAGGTGCATCCAAAATGATTTATGAGCCTATAGCTGTTTGGTGCAAACCGTGCACCTATCTTGCACTGACACTAACCCTATCTCTAAGCGGACCAAAAGGAGAATCCCCATGACCCACGTCAACTAGTAGTTCCATCCGGTGCGTCCAAAATGATATTTGAGCCTCTAGTACGCTCGGTGTAAACCATGCACCTATCTTGCGTCAAGATTACCACTATCTCCAAATGGACTGAATCGAGCTTCCACTTGAGCCTCATCACCTAGGAGTACCACCGGGTGTGTCCAAAACAATTTCTGAGCCTACATTATATTTGGCGCAAACCGTGCACCTATCTTGCATCAAGATTACCACTCTCTCCAAACGGATTGAACCCAGCTTGCACTTGTGTCTCGCCACCGTGGAGTACCACGGGGTGTGTCCAAAACGTTTTCTGAGCCAATGGTACATTTGGCGCAAACCGTGCACCTATCTTGCACTGACACTAACCCTATCTCTAAGCGGACCAAAAGGAGAATCCTGATGACCCATGTCAACTAGTAGTTCCATCCGGTGCGTCCAAAATGATATTTGAGCCTCTAGTACGCTCGGTGTAACCATGCACCTATCTTGCGTTAAGATTACCACTATCTCCAAATGGACTGAATCGAGCTTACAATTGAGCCTCATCACCTAGGAGTATAACCGGGTGTGTCCAAAACAATTTCTGAGCCTATGGTATATTTGGCGCAAACCGTGCACCTATCTTGCGTCAAGATTACCACTATCTCCAAATGGGCTGAACCGAGCTTCCACTTGAGTCTCGTCACCTAGGAGTACCACTAGGTGCATCCAAAATGATTTCTGAGCCTATAGTTGTTTGGGGCAAACCGTGCACCTATCTTGCGTCAAGATGACCACTATCTCCAAATGGACTGAATCGAGCTTCCACTTGAGCCTCATCACCTAGAAGTACCACCGGGTGTGTCCAAAACAATTTCTGAGCCTATGGTATATATCTCCAAACGGATTGAACCGAGCTTGCACTTGAGTCTCATCGCCAAGGAGTACCACGGGGTGTGTCCAAAACTATTTCTGAGCCAATGGTATGTTTGGCGCAAACTGTGCACCTATCTTGCACTAACACTAACCCTAACTCTAAACGGACCAAAACAAGATTCCACATGACCCACGTGACCTAGTAGTTCCATCCGGTGTGTCCAAAACGATATTTGGGTCTCTAGTACGGTCGATGCAAACCGTGCACCTATCTTGCATCAAGATTACCACTATCTCCAAATGGATTGAACTGAGCTTGCACTTGAGTCTTGTCACCAAGGAGTACCACGGGGTGCGTCCAAAACGATTTCTGAGCCAATGTTATGTTTGGCGCAAACCGTGCACCTATCTTGCACTGACACTAACCCTATCTCTAAACGGATGAAAAGGAGAATCCCCATGACCCACGTCAACTAGTAGTTCCATCCGGTGCGTCCAAAATGATATTTGAGCCTCTAGTACGCTCGGTGTAAACCATGCACCTATCTTGCGTCAAGATTACCACTATCTCCAAATGGACTGATCCGAGCTTCCACTTGAGTCTCGTCACCTAGGAGTACCACTAGGTGCATCCAAAATGATTTCTAGGCCTATAGTTGTTTGGTGCAAACCGTGCACCTATCTTGCGTCAAGATTACCCCTATCTCCAAATGGATTGAATCGAGCTTCCAGTTGAGCCTCATCACATAGGAATACCACCGGGTGTGTTCAAAACAATTTTTAAGCCTATGGTATATTTGGCGCAAACCGTGCACCTATCTTGCATCAGGATTAGCACTATCTCCAAACGGATTGAACCGAGCTTGCACTTGAGTCTCGTCACCAAGGAGTACCACGGGGTGTGTCCAAAACGATTTTTGAGCCAATGGTATGTTTGGGGCAAACCGTGCACCTATCTTGCACTGACACTAACCCTATCTCTAAACGGACCAAAAGGAGATTCCACATGACCCACGTCACCTAGTAGTTCCATCCAGTGCGTCCAAAAAGATATTCGAGCCTCTAGTACGCTTGGTGCAAACTATGCACCTATCTTGTGTCAAGATTACCACTATCTCCAAATGGGCTGAATCGAGCTTCCACTTGAGCCTCATCACCTAGGAGTATCACGGGGTGTGTCCAAAACGATTTCTGAGCCAATGGTACATTTGGCGCAAACCGTGCACCTATCTTGCACTGACACTAACCCTATCTCTAAGCGGACCAAAAGGAGAATCCCCATGACCCACGTCAACTAGTAGTTCCATCCGGTGCGTCCAAAATGATATTTGTGCCTCTAGTACGCTCGGTGTAAACCATGCACCTATCTTGCGTCAAGATTACCACTATCTCCAAATGGACTGAATCGAGCTTCCACTTGAGCCTCATCACCTAGGAGTATAACCGGGTGTGTCCAAAACAATTTCTGAGCCTATGGTATATTTGGCGCAAACCGTGCACATATCTTGTGTTAAGATTACCACTATCTCCAAACGGATTGAACCGAGCTTGCACTTGAGTCTCGTCAACAAGGAATACCACGGGGTGCGTCCAAAACGATTTCTGAGCCAATGGTATGTTTGGTGCAAACCGTGCACATATCTTGCACATACACCAACCCAATCTCTAAACAGACCAAAACGAGATTCCACATGACCCACGTCACCTAGTAGTTCCATTGGGAGCGTCCAAAATGATATTCGAACCTCTAGTACGCTCGGTGAAAACTATGCACTTATCTTGCGTCATGGTTACCACTATCTCCAAACGGATTGATCCGAGCTTGCACTTGAGTCTTGTCGCCAAGGAGTACCATGGGGTGTGTCCAAAACTATTTCTGAGCCAATGGTATGTTTGGCGCAAACTGTGCACCTATCTTGTGTCAAGATTACCACTATCTCCAAATGGGCTGATCCGAGCTTCCATTTGAGTCTCGTCACCTAGGAGTACCACTAGGTGCATCCAAAATGATTTCTGAGCCTATAGTTGTTTGGTGCAAACCGTGCACCTATCTTGCGTCAAGATTACCCCTATCTCCAAATGGATTGAATCGAGCTTCCACTTGAGCCTCATCACGTAGGAGTACCACCGGGTGTGTTCAAAACAATTTTTAAGCCTATGGTATATTTGGCGCAAACCATGCACCTATCTTGCATCAGGATTAGCACTATCTCCAAACGGATTGAACCGAGCTTGCACTTCAGTCTCGTCACCAAGGAGTACCACGGGGTGTGTCCAAAACGATTTCTGAGCCAATGGTATATTTGGGGCAAAGCGTGCACCAATCTTGCACTGACACTAACCCTATCTCTAAACGGACCAAAAGGAGATTCCACATGACCCACGTCACCTCGTAGTTCCATCCGGTGCGTCCAAAAAGATATTCGAGCCTCTAGTACGCTTGGGGCAAACCATGCACCTATCTTGCGTCAAGATTACCACTATCTCCAAATGGGCTGAACCGAGCTTCCACTTGAGTCTCGTCACCTAGGAGTACCACTAGGTGCATCCAAAATTATTTCTGAGCCTATAGTTGTTTGGTGCAAACCATGCACCTATCTTGCGTCAAGATTACCCTTATCTCCAAATGGGCTGAACCGAGCTTCCACTTGAGTCTCGTCACCTAGGAGTACCACTAGGTGCAGCCAAAATGATTTCTGAGCCTATAGTTGTTTGGTGCAAACCGTGCACCTATCTTGCGTCAAGATTACCCCTATCTCAAAATGGATTGAATCGAGCTTCCACTTGAGCCTCATCACGTAGGAGTACCACCGGGTGTGTTCAAAACAATTTCTAAGCCTATGACATGTTTGGTTCAAACCGTGCACCTATCTTGCATCAAGATTAGCACTATCTCCAAATGGATTGAACCGAGCTTGCACTTGAGCCTCGTCACCAAGGAGTACCACGGGGTGTGTCCAAAACGATTTCTGAGCCAATGGTATGTTTCGGGCAAACCGTGCACCTATCTAGCACTGACACTAACCCTATCTCTAAACGGACCAAAAGGAGATTCCACATGACCGATGTCACCTAGTAGTTCCATCCGGTGCGTCCAAAAAGATATTCGAGCCTCTAGTACGCTTGGTGCAAACCATGCACCTATCTTGCGTCAAAGATTACCACTATCTCCAAATGGGCTGAACCGAGCTTCCACTTGAGTCTCGTCACCTAGGAGTACCACTAGGTGCATCCAAAATGATTTCTGAGCCTATAGCTGTTTGGTGCAAACCGCACCTATCTTGCGTCGAGATGACCACTATCTCCAAATGGACTGAATCGAGCTTCCACTTGAGCCTCATCACCTAGGAGTACCACCGGGTGTGTCCAAAACAATTTCTGAGCCTATGGTATATATCTCCAAACAGATTGAACTGAGCTTGCACTTGAGTCTCGTCGCCAAGGAGTACCACGGGGTGTGTCCAAAACTATTTCTGAGCCAATGGTATGTTTGGCGCAAACTGTGCACCTATCTTGCACTAACACTAACCCTAACGCTAAACGGACCAAAACAAGATTCCACATGACCCACGTGACCTAGTAGTTCCATCCGGTGTGTCCAAAACGATATTTGGATCTCTAGTACGGTCGATGCAAACCGTGCACCTATCTTGCATCAAGATTACCACTATCTCCAAATGGATTGAACTGAGCTTGCACTTGAGTCTCGTCACCAAGGAGTACCACGGGGTGCGTCCAAAACGATTTCTGAGCCAATGTTATGTTTGGCGCAAACCGTGCACCTATCTTGCACTGACACTAACCCTATCTCTCAACGGACCAAAAGGAGATTCCCCATGACCCACGTCAACTGGTAGTTCCAACCGGTGCGTCCAAAATGATACTTGAGCCTCTAGTACACTCGGTGCAAACCATGCACCTATCTTGCATCAAGATTACCACTATCTTCAAATAGGCTGATCCGAGCTTCCACTTGAGTCTCGTCACCTAGGAGTACCACTAGGTGCATCCAAAATGATTTCTGGGCCTATAGTTGTTTGGTGCAAACCGTGCACCTATCTTGCGTCAAGATTACCCCCATCTCCAAATGGATTGAATCGAGCTTCCAGTTGAGCCTCATCACGTAGGAGTACCACCGGGTGTGTTCAAACCAATTTTTAAGCCTATGGTATATTTGGCGCAAACCGTGCACCTATCTTGCATCAGGATTAGCACTATCTCCAAACGGATTGAACCGAGCTTGCACTTGAGTCTCGTCAACAAGGAGTACCACGGGGTGTGTCCAAAACGATTTTTGAGCCAATGGTATGTTTGGGGCAAACCGTGCACCTATCTTGCACTGACACTAACCCTATCTCTAAACGGACCAAAAGGAGATTCCACATGACCCACGTCACCTAGTAGTTCCATCCGGTGCGTCCAAAAAAGATATTCGAGCCTCTAGTACGCTTGGTGCAAACCATGCACCTATCTTGCGTCAAGATTACCACTATCTCCAAATGGGCTGAACTGAGCTTCCACTTGAGTCTCGTCACCTAGGAGTACCACTAGGTGCATCCAAAATGATTTATGAGCCTATAGCTGTTTGGTGCAAACCGTGCACCTATCTTGCACTGACACTAACCCTATCTCTAAGCGGACCAAAAGGAGAATCCCCATGACCCACGTCAACTAGTAGTTCCATCCGGTGCGTCCAAAATGATATTTGAGCCTCTAGTACGCTCGGTGTAAACCATGCACCTATCTTGCGTCAAGATTACCACTATCTCCAAATGGACTGAATCGAGCTTCCACTTGAGCCTCATCACCTAGGAGTACCACCGGGTGTGTCCAAAACAATTTCTGAGCCTACATTATATTTGGCGCAAACCGTGCACCTATCTTGCATCAAGATTACCACTCTCTCCAAACGGATTGAACCCAGCTTGCACTTGTGTCTCGCCACCGTGGAGTACCACGGGGTGTGTCCAAAACGTTTTCTGAGCCAATGGTACATTTGGCGCAAACCGTGCACCTATCTTGCACTGACACTAACCCTATCTCTAAGCGGACCAAAAGGAGAATCCTGATGACCCACGTCAACTAGTAGTTCCATCCGGTGCGTCCAAAATGATATTTGAGCCTCTAGTACGCTCGGTGTAACCATGCACCTATCTTGCGTTAAGATTACCACTATCTCCAAATGGACTGAATCGAGCTTACAATTGAGCCTCATCACCTAGGAGTATAACCGGGTGTGTCCAAAACAATTTCTGAGCCTATGGTATATTTGGCGCAAACCGTGCACCTATCTTGCGTCAAGATTACCACTATCTCCAAATGGGCTGAACCGAGCTTCCACTTGAGTCTCGTCACCTAGGAGTACCACTAGGTGCATCCAAAATGATTTCTGAGCCTATAGCTGTTTGGGGCAAACCGTGCACCTATCTTGCGTCAAGATGACCACTATCTCCAAATGGACTGAATCGAGCTTCCACTTGAGCCTCATCACCTAGAAGTACCACCGGGTGTGTCCAAAACAATTTCTGAGCCTATGGTATATATCTCCAAACGGATTGAACCGAGCTTGCACTTGAGTCTCATCGCCAAGGAGTACCACGGGGTGTGTCCAAAACTATTTCTGAGCCAATGGTATGTTTGGCGCAAACTGTGCACCTATCTTGCACTAACACTAACCCTAACTCTAAACGGACCAAAACAAGATTCCACATGACCCACGTGACCTAGTAGTTCCATCCGGTGTGTCCAAAACGATATTTGGGTCTCTAGTACGGTCGATGCAAACCGTGCACCTATCTTGCATCAAGATTACCACTATCTCCAAATGGATTGAACTGAGCTTGCACTTGAGTCTTGTCACCAAGGAGTACCACGGGGTGCGTCCAAAACGATTTCTGAGCCAATGTTATGTTTGGCGCAAACCGTGCACCTATCTTGCACTGACACTAACCCTATCTCTAAACGGATGAAAAGGAGAATCCCCATGACCCACGTCAACTAGTAGTTCCATCCGGTGCGTCCAAAATGATATTTGAGCCTCTAGTACGCTCGGTGTAAACCATGCACCTATCTTGCGTCAAGATTACCACTATCTCCAAATGGACTGATCCGAGCTTCCACTTGAGTCTCGTCACCTAGGAGTACCACTAGGTGCATCCAAAATGATTTCTAGGCCTATAGTTGTTTGGTGCAAACCGTGCACCTATCTTGCGTCAAGATTACCCCTATCTCCAAATGGATTGAATCGAGCTTCCAGTTGAGCCTCATCACATAGGAATACCACCGGGTGTGTTCAAAACAATTTTTAAGCCTATGGTATATTTGGCGCAAACCGTGCACCTATCTTGCATCAGGATTAGCACTATCTCCAAACGGATTGAACCGAGCTTGCACTTGAGTCTCGTCACCAAGGAGTACCACGGGGTGTGTCCAAAACGATTTTTGAGCCAATGGTATGTTTGGGGCAAACCGTGCACCTATCTTGCACTGACACTAACCCTATCTCTAAACGGACCAAAAGGAGATTCCACATGACCCACGTCACCTAGTAGTTCCATCCAGTGCGTCCAAAAAGATATTCGAGCCTCTAGTACGCTTGGTGCAAACTATGCACCTATCTTGTGTCAAGATTACCACTATCTCCAAATGGGCTGAATCGAGCTTCCACTTGAGCCTCATCACCTAGGAGTATCACGGGGTGTGTCCAAAACGATTTCTGAGCCAATGGTACATTTGGCGCAAACCGTGCACCTATCTTGCACTGACACTAACCCTATCTCTAAGCGGACCAAAAGGAGAATCCCCATGACCCACGTCAACTAGTAGTTCCATCCGGTGCGTCCAAAATGATATTTGTGCCTCTAGTACGCTCGGTGTAAACCATGCACCTATCTTGCGTCAAGATTACCACTATCTCCAAATGGACTGAATCGAGCTTCCACTTGAGCCTCATCACCTAGGAGTATAACCGGGTGTGTCCAAAACAATTTCTGAGCCTATGGTATATTTGGCGCAAACCGTGCACATATCTTGTGTTAAGATTACCACTATCTCCAAACGGATTGAACCGAGCTTGCACTTGAGTCTCGTCAACAAGGAATACCACGGGGTGCGTCCAAAACGATTTCTGAGCCAATGGTATGTTTGGTGCAAACCGTGCACATATCTTGCACATACACCAACCCAATCTCTAAACAGACCAAAACGAGATTCCACATGACCCACGTCACCTAGTAGTTCCATTGGGAGCGTCCAAAATGATATTCGAACCTCTAGTACGCTCGGTGAAAACTATGCACTTATCTTGCGTCATGGTTACCACTATCTCCAAACGGATTGATCCGAGCTTGCACTTGAGTCTTGTCGCCAAGGAGTACCATGGGGTGTGTCCAAAACTATTTCTGAGCCAATGGTATGTTTGGCGCAAACTGTGCACCTATCTTGTGTCAAGATTACCACTATCTCCAAATGGGCTGATCCGAGCTTCCATTTGAGTCTCGTCACCTAGGAGTACCACTAGGTGCATCCAAAATGATTTCTGAGCCTATAGTTGTTTGGTGCAAACCGTGCACCTATCTTGCGTCAAGATTACCCCTATCTCCAAATGGATTGAATCGAGCTTCCACTTGAGCCTCATCACGTAGGAGTACCACCGGGTGTGTTCAAAACAATTTTTAAGCCTATGGTATATTTGGCGCAAACCATGCACCTATCTTGCATCAGGATTAGCACTATCTCCAAACGGATTGAACCGAGCTTGCACTTCAGTCTCGTCACCAAGGAGTACCACGGGGTGTGTCCAAAACGATTTCTGAGCCAATGGTATATTTGGGGCAAAGCGTGCACCAATCTTGCACTGACACTAACCCTATCTCTAAACGGACCAAAAGGAGATTCCACATGACCCACGTCACCTCGTAGTTCCATCCGGTGCGTCCAAAAAGATATTCGAGCCTCTAGTACGCTTGGGGCAAACCATGCACCTATCTTGCGTCAAGATTACCACTATCTCCAAATGGGCTGAACCGAGCTTCCACTTGAGTCTCGTCACCTAGGAGTACCACTAGGTGCATCCAAAATTATTTCTGAGCCTATAGTTGTTTGGTGCAAACCATGCACCTATCTTGCGTCAAGATTACCCTTATCTCCAAATGGGCTGAACCGAGCTTCCACTTGAGTCTCGTCACCTAGGAGTACCACTAGGTGCAGCCAAAATGATTTCTGAGCCTATAGTTGTTTGGTGCAAACCGTGCACCTATCTTGCGTCAAGATTACCCCTATCTCAAAATGGATTGAATCGAGCTTCCACTTGAGCCTCATCACGTAGGAGTACCACCGGGTGTGTTCAAAACAATTTCTAAGCCTATGACATGTTTGGTTCAAACCGTGCACCTATCTTGCATCAAGATTAGCACTATCTCCAAATGGATTGAACCGAGCTTGCACTTGAGCCTCGTCACCAAGGAGTACCACGGGGTGTGTCCAAAACGATTTCTGAGCCAATGGTATGTTTCGGGCAAACCGTGCACCTATCTAGCACTGACACTAACCCTATCTCTAAACGGACCAAAAGGAGATTCCACATGACCGATGTCACCTAGTAGTTCCATCCGGTGCGTCCAAAAAGATATTCGAGCCTCTAGTACGCTTGGTGCAAACCATGCACCTATCTTGCGTCAAAGATTACCACTATCTCCAAATGGGCTGAACCGAGCTTCCACTTGAGTCTCGTCACCTAGGAGTACCACTAGGTGCATCCAAAATGATTTCTGAGCCTATAGCTGTTTGGTGCAAACCGCACCTATCTTGCGTCGAGATGACCACTATCTCCAAATGGACTGAATCGAGCTTCCACTTGAGCCTCATCACCTAGGAGTACCACCGGGTGTGTCCAAAACAATTTCTGAGCCTATGGTATATATCTCCAAACAGATTGAACTGAGCTTGCACTTGAGTCTCGTCGCCAAGGAGTACCACGGGGTGTGTCCAAAACTATTTCTGAGCCAATGGTATGTTTGGCGCAAACTGTGCACCTATCTTGCACTAACACTAACCCTAACGCTAAACGGACCAAAACAAGATTCCACATGACCCACGTGACCTAGTAGTTCCATCCGGTGTGTCCAAAACGATATTTGGATCTCTAGTACGGTCGATGCAAACCGTGCACCTATCTTGCATCAAGATTACCACTATCTCCAAATGGATTGAACTGAGCTTGCACTTGAGTCTCGTCACCAAGGAGTACCACGGGGTGCGTCCAAAACGATTTCTGAGCCAATGTTATGTTTGGCGCAAACCGTGCACCTATCTTGCACTGACACTAACCCTATCTCTCAACGGACCAAAAGGAGATTCCCCATGACCCACGTCAACTGGTAGTTCCAACCGGTGCGTCCAAAATGATACTTGAGCCTCTAGTACACTCGGTGCAAACCATGCACCTATCTTGCATCAAGATTACCACTATCTTCAAATAGGCTGATCCGAGCTTCCACTTGAGTCTCGTCACCTAGGAGTACCACTAGGTGCATCCAAAATGATTTCTGGGCCTATAGTTGTTTGGTGCAAACTGTGCACCTATCTTGCGTCAAGATTACCCCCATCTCCAAATGGATTGAATCGAGCTTCCAGTTGAGCCTCATCACGTAGGAGTACCACCGGGTGTGTTCAAACCAATTTTTAAGCCTATGGTATATTTGGCGCAAACCGTGCACCTATCTTGCATCAGGATTAGCACTATCTCCAAACGGATTGAACCGAGCTTGCACTTGAGTCTCGTCACCAAGGAGTACCACGGGGTGTGTCCAAAACGATTTTTGAGCCAATGGTATGTCTGGGGCAAACCGTGCACCTATCTTGCACTGACACTAACCCTATCTCTAAACGGACCAAAAGGAGATTCCACATGACCCACGTCACCTAGTAGTTCCATCCGGTGCCTCCAAAAAGATATTCGAGCCTCTAGTACGCTTGGTGCAAACCATGCACCTATCTTACGTCAAGATTACCACTATCTCCAAATGGGCTGAACCGAGCTTCCATTTGAGTCTCGTCACCTAGGAGTACCACTAGGTGCATCCAAAATGATTTCTGAGCCTATAGCTGTTTGGTGCAAACCGTGCACCTATGTTGCGTCAAGATGACCACTATCTCCAAATAGACTGATTCGAGCTTCCACTTGAGCCTCATTACCTAGGAGTACCACCGGGTGTGTCCAAAACAATTTCTGAGCCTATGGTATATATCTCCAAACGGATTGAACCGAGCTTGCACTTGAGTCTCGTCGCCAAGGAGTACACGAGGTGTGTCCAAAACTATTTCTGAGCCAATGGTATGTTTGGCGCAAACTGTGCACCTATCTTGCACTGACACTAACCCTATCTCTAAACGGACCAAAACAAGATTCCTAATGACCCACGTCACCAAGTAGTTCCATCCGGTGTGTCCAAAATGATATTCGGGCCTCTAGTACGGTCGGTGCAAACCGTGCACCTATCTTGCGTCAAGATTACCACTATCTCCAAATGGACTGAATCGAGCTTCCACTTGAGCCTCATCACCTAGGAGTACCACCGGGTGTGTCCAAAACAATTTCTGAGCCTACGTTATATTTGGCGCAAACCGTGCACCTATCTTGCAACAAGATTACCACTATCTCTAAACGTATTGAACCGAGCTTGCACTTGAGTCTCGTCAACAAGGAATACCACGGGGTGCGTCCAAAACGATTTCTGAGCCAATGGTTTGTTTGGTGCAAACCGTGCACATATCTTGCACATACACCAACCCTATCTCTAAACAGACCAAAACGAGATTCCACATGACCCACGTCACCTAGTAGTTCCATTGGGAGCGTCCAAAATGATATTAGAACCTCTAGTACGCTCGGTGCAAACTATGCACTTATCTTGCGTCAATGTTACCACTATCTCCAAACGGATTGATCCGAGCTTGCACTTGAGTCTTGTCGCCAAGGAGTACCATGGGGTGTGTCCAAAACTATTTCTGAGCCAATGGTATGTTTGGCGCAAACTGTGCACCTATCTTGCGTCAAGATTACCACTATCTCCAAATGGGCTGATCCGAGCTTCCACTTGAGTCTCGTCACCTAGGAGTACCACTAGGTGCATCCAAAATGATTTCTGAGCCTATAGTTGTTTGGTGCAAACCGTGCACCTATCTTGCGTCAAGATTACCCCTATCTCCGAATGGATTGAATCGAGCTTCCACTTGAGCCTCATCACGTAGGAGTACAACCGGGTGTGTTCAAAACAATTTTTAAGCCTATGGTATATTTGGTGCAAACCGTGCACCTATCTTGCATCACGATTAGCACTATCTCTAAACGGATTGAATCGAGCTTCCACTTCAGTCTCGTCACCAAGGAGTACCACGGGGTGTGTCCAAAACGATTTCTGAGCCAATGGTATGTTTGGGGCAAACCGTGCACCTATCTTGCACTGACACTAACCCTATCTCTAAACAGACCAAAAGGAGATTCCACATGACCCACGTCACCTAGTAGTTCCATCCGGTGCGTCCAAAAAGGTATTCGAGCCTCTAGTACGCTTGGGGCAAACCATGCACCTATCTTGCGTCAAGATTACCACTATCTCCAAATGGGCTGAACCGAGCTTCCACTTGAGTCTCGTCACCTAGGAGTACCACTAGGTGCATCCAAAATGATTTCTGAGCCTATAGTTGTTTGGTGCAAACCATGCACCTATCTTGCGTCAAGATTACCCATATCTCCAAATGGGCTGAACCGAGCTTCCACTTGAGTCTCGTCACCTAGGAGTACCACTAGGTGCAGCCAAAATGATTTCTGAGCCTATAGTTGTTTGGTGCAAACCGTGCACCTATCTTGCGTCAAGATTACCCCTATCTCCAAATGGATTGAATCGAGCTTCCACTTGAGCCTCATCACGTAGGAGTACCACCGTGTGTGTTCAAAACAATTTCTAAGCCTATGGCATATTTGGCTCAAACCGTGCACCTATCTTGCATCAAGATTAGCAATATCTCCAAACGGATTGAACCGAGCTTGCACTTGAGTCTCGTCACCAAGGAGTACCACGGGGTGTGTCCAAAATGATTTCTGAGCCAATGGTACGTTTGGGGCAAACCGTGCACCTATCTAGCACTGACAATAACCCTATCTCTAAACGGACCAAAAGGAGATTCCACATGACCCACGTCACCTAGTAGTTCCATCCGGTGCGTCCAAAAAGATATTCGAGCCTCTAGTACGCTTGGTGCAAACCATGCACCTATCTTGCGTCAAGATTACCACTATCTCCAAATGGGCTGAACCGAGCTTCCACTTGAGTCTCGTCACCTAGGAGTACCACTAGGTGCATCCAAAATGATTTCTGAGCCTATGGCTGTTTGGTGCAAACCGTGCACCTATCTTGCGTTAAGATGACCACTATCTCCAAATGGACTGAATCGAGCTTCCACTTGAGCCTCATCACTTAGGAGTACCACCGGGTGTGTCCAAAATAATTTCTGAGCCTATGGTATATATCTCCAAATGGATTGAACTGAGCTTGCACTTGAGTCTCGTCGCCAAGGAGTACCACGGGGTGTGTCCAAAACTATTTCTGAGCCAATGGTATGTTTGGCGCAAACTGTGCATCTATCTTGCACTAACACTAACCCTATCTCTAAACGGACCAAAACAAGATTCCACATGACCCACGTCACCAAGTAGTTCCATCTGGTGTGTCCAAAACGATATTCGGGCCTCTAGTACGGTCGGTGCAAACCATGCACCTATCTTGCGTCAAGATTACCACTATCTCCAAATGGACTGAATCGAGCTTCCACTTGAGCCTCGTCACCTAGGAGTACCAAAGGGTGTGTCCAAAACAATTTCTGAGCCTATGTTATATTTGGCGCAAACCATGCACCTATCTCGCATCAAGATTACCACTATCTACAAACGGATTGAACCCAGCTTGCACTTGAGTCTCAGCACCAAGGAGTACCACAGGGTGTGTCCAAAACGATTTCTAAGCCAACGGTATGTTTGGCGCAAACCGTGCACCTATCTTGCACTGACACTAACCCTGTCTCTAAACGGACCAAAAGCAGATTCCCCAGGACCCACGTCAACTAGTAGTTCCATTGGGAGCGTCCAAAATAATATTCGAACCTCTAGTACGCTCGGTGCAAACCGTGCACCTATCTTTCGTCAAGATTACCACTATCCCCAAATGGGCTGAACCGAGCTTCCACTTGAGTCTCGTCACCTAGGAGTACCACTAGGTGCATCCAAAATGATTTCTGAGCCTATAGTACGGTCGGTGCAAACCGTGCACCTATCTTGCGTCATGATTACCACTATCTCCAAATGGACTGAATCGAGCTTCCACTTGAGCCTCATCACCTAGGAGTACCACCGGGTGTGTCCAAAACTATTTCTGAGCCTATGTTATATTTGGCGCAAACTATGCACCTATCTTGCATCAAGATTACCACTATCTCCAAACGGATTGAACCCAGCTTGCACTTGAGTCTCGCCACCAAGGAGTACCACGGGGTGTGTCCAAAATGATTTCTGAGCTAATTGTATGTTTGGCGCAAACCGTGCACCTATCTTGCACTGACACTAACCCTATCTCTAAACGGACCAAAAGGAGATTTCCAATGACCCACGTCAACTACTAGTTCCATCCGGTGCGTCCAAAATGATATTTGAGCCTCTAGTACGCTCGGTGCAAACCATGCACCTATCTTGCATCAAGATTACCACTATCTCCAAATGGGCTGAACCGAGCTTCCACTTGAGTCTCGTCACCTAGGAGTATAACCGGGTGTGTCCAAAACAATTTCTGAGCCTATGGTATATTTGGCGCAAATCGTGCACCAATCTTGCGTTAAGATTACCACTATCTCCAAACGGATTGAACCGAGCTTGCACTTGAGTCTCGTCAACAAGGAGTACCACGGGGTGCGTCCAAAATGATTTCTGAGCCAATGGTATGTTTGGTGCAAACCGTGCACATATCTTGCACATACACCAACCCTATCTCTAAATAGACCAAAACAAGATTCCACATGAGCCACGTCATCTAGTAGTTCCATTGGGAGCGTCCAAAATGATATTCGAACCTCTAGTACGCTCGGTGCAAACCATGCACCTATCTTGCGTCAAGGTTACCACTATCTCCAATTGGGCTAAACCGAGCTTCCACTTGAGTCTCGTGTCCTAGGAGTACCACTGGGTGCATCCAAAATGATTTTTGAGCCTATAGTTGTTTGGTGCAAACCGTGCACCTATCTTTCGTCAAGATTACAACTATCTCCAAATGGGCTGAACCGAGCTTCCACTTGAGTCTCGTCACCTAGGAGTACCACTAGGTGCATCCAAAATGACTTCTGAGCCTATAGTTGTTTGGTGCAAACCGTGCACCTATCTTGCGTCAAGATTACCCCTATCTCCAAATGGATTGAATGGAGCGTCCACTTGAGCCTCATCACGTAGGAGTACCACCGGGTGTGTTCAAAACAATTTCTAAGCCTATGGTATATTTGGCTCAAACCGTGCACCTATCTTGCATCAAGATTAGCACTATCTCCAAACGGATTGAACCGAGCTTGCACTTGAGTCTCGTCACCAAGGAGTACCACAGGGTGTGTCCAAAACGATTTCTGAGCCAATGGTATGTTTGGCGCAAACCGTGCACCTATCTTGCACTGACACTAACCCTATCTCTAAACGGACCAAAAGGAGATTCCCCATGACCCACATCAACTAGTAGTTTGTAACACCCAAATTTTAGAGATAACAAATTTTGAATAATTTAGATAATAAATAATGACCAAAATTAAAATAGTAATAGACTATCTTTGGTGTTGCATTCATGCTGCTGCATTTATTTTACTTTGTGGTGTGAGATTTATTTCATTTGATTTGGTTTAGAAAATTTCTATTTGAAATAAGTTTTGGAAAACAAATAAAAAAAAGAAGCAGCTTACCTTTCTTACCAGCAGCCGTGGCCCGTTGTTCCTTTCCGCGCTGTGGGCCGAATCGGCCGAGCCAGTCAGCTAGTTCGCGCGGCCTGAGTCAGCCCAACCCGGCGTCTCGGCCCAGCTCGGCCCAGGATCCCGAAGCCGCCCTCTCCTTCTTTCCCTGCCGCTGACCGGTGGGGTCAGCCGGTCAGTCGTCCTCGAGCTCTCGTATTCCTTCCGGACTTCGAACCGCACTCGGCCATGTCGGTCGGTTCCATGGAATCCGGTCAAGACTAACCAAAATCGATGATTTGGGTCTATAAATAGGAAGAGGGGACCTTCTATTTTCCGTTTTTCATCTAAAACGCGATCTATACCACCAAGAACCGAAGGTTTAGGGTTGAGTTTCGGTTGAGGACGTCGGTCATCGGGGCGGGGTGTTTTCGAGTGGTTTGGAGGTCTTTTTCGTCGCGCTGGTGAGCTCGTTGCCTTCTCCTCTCTCTTCCCATGTTTTTCTTTAGGTTTGTAGTGCTTTGAATCTGGGTTTGGGTGAGCTCGGGTGCTTGGCAATGGCGCCGCCGTTCCCTTGTGGCCGCGCGGCGGGTTACGGATAGAAGTAGTTTGTTTTGTCGCTTGGGTGAGTTCGCACGGAGAATCTAGATCGTTTGGATCAAGTTTGAGCTTGAATGGTGGGCTCGGTGGGGAGAACCGTGACCTCCGGCCATGGTGGAGTCGCCGGCCATGGAGGGCCGCCGGCCGGCGTTGAGGGAGGAAACTGTTTTCATCTGGGTTGAATCTGGGCCGTCCGATCGTGATTCAACGATCAAGATTAGAAGATACCCCTTCGCGGTGAAATTTTCTAAAGAGACCCTCGGGTTTCTGGAAACTAACCCGTGGTCCTTGGCGCATTCCAGGAAATTACGTTTTCACATTTGAAAAGCGTATTTTCAACCGGTTAAATCAAAAAAACGTTTTCAGCAATTTACAGTTTTGCCACTAGAATTGTTTTAGTCATAAAATCTTCGTTTTAACTCCGATTTGATCCGTTCAAATTGCGTTAGGTTCGTATTTGCGAACTCTACATGTTAGTGTAGTTTTACAGTTAGTTTTGATAATTTATTTTTCGAGTTTATAATTAAGTATTTATTTATCTATAGGAAATCTTAGAAAATTCATAACTTCCACGTTTTAACTCCGATTTTGGTGATATCTTTCATCTGCGTCTGTGTGATCGTAGAAACGTGTAGAAGAGTTTTATAAACTTTTATTACTGTTTTGTTACTGTTGGTGTACTGTTCTAATTATATCTATTTGTTTGCTTCGTGTATGTTTGATTGGATGCATGTATGTTGTTGAATGATGATCGAGTATAGAAGGTGAGCAGTACTTGGACGATTCGGAGTATTACTTTGAGCCAAGTCAGCAGTACTATTTGGAGAGCTTTGATCAAGGCAAGTATAACACAGGACTATCCTTGTTACCAATACATTGAGTTATCATACATATGCATGTGCTTACCTTGACAACCATAGAGATTATAACGTAGTGCTTGTTATCTTGATTCCTTGTCAACCTTGGGAATGCATATGGGTAGCTATTGCTAGTGCTTAAACTGAGAACAATGATCTTGTAATTTGATTAATGAATTAAGCAATCAACCAATAAGATGATCTTATTACTGTTAAAAGGGGGCTAGAGCATGTGTAATTATTTTGAAGCTCTGGTTTCTCTCCATAAGGACTTATCTGTAAGTGATAACCGGGATATACAGTACAGCTGTGAGGGCTATATGGCT
>CM039581.1:52773648-52795321 GCA_022457205.1 Saccharum spontaneum | reverse complement strand
GTGAAAATGATTTCTGAGCCTGTGGTACGTTTGACGCAAACTATGCACCTATCTTGCGTCAAGATTCCCACTATTTCCAAACAATTGAATCGAGCTTCCACCTAAGCCTCGTCACCTAGGAGTACCATCGGGTGTGTCCAAAATGATTTCTGAGCCCATGAGATGTTTGGCGCGAACCATGCACCTATCTTGCACCGACACATATAGTATCTCTAGATGGACCAAAATGAGATTCTGCACGACCCACGTCACCTAGGAGTTCCATCGGGCGTGTCCAAAACGATTTCTGTGCCTATGGAACGTTCAGCGCAAACCGTGCACCTATCTTGCGCCAAGATTACCACAATCTCAAAAAGGACTGAATTGAGCTTCCACTTGAGACTTGTCACCTAGTACTACCACCGAGTGCGTCCAGAATGATTTCTGAGCCAACGGTATACTTGGGGCAAACCGTGCACCTATCTTGTACCGACAGAAACACTGTCTCCAAATGGACCGAAACGACATTCCACCTGACCCACATCACATTGTAGTTCCATCCAGTGTGTCCAATATGTTTTTCGAGCCTCTAGGATGCTCAGTGTAAATCGTGTACATATCTTGCATCAAGATTACAACTATCTCCAAATGGACTAAACCGAGCATCCACTTGAGCCTCGTCACCTCAGAGTACCATCGGGTGTGTCCAAAATGATTTCGGAGCCTACAAGATGTTTGGCGCAAGCCGTGCACCTATCTTGCCCTGACACTAACACTATCTCCAAACGGACCAAAACGCGATTCCACATGATCCACGTCACCTAGTAGTTCCATCCGGTGCGTCCAAAACGATATTCGGGCCTCTAGTACGCTCGGTGCAAACTGTGCACCTATCTTGCGCAAGGTTACCACTATCTGGAGTTCCCACGTCACCTTGGAGTTCCATCGGGTGAAAAATGATTTCTGAGCCTGTGGTACGTTCGGCGCAAACTATGCACCTATCTTGCGTCAAGATTCCCACTATCACCAAACGAACTGAATCGGGTGTGTCCAAACGAGCCTTGTCACCTAGGAGTACCATCGGGTGTGTCCAAAATGATTTCTGAGGCTATGAGATGTTTGGCGCAAACCATGCACCTATCTTGTACCGAAACTAGACTCCACATGACCCACGTCACCTAGGAGTTCCATCGGGTGTGTGAAAAATGATTTCTGAGCCTGTGGTATGTCCGGCGCAAACTGCGCACCTATCTTGCTGCAAGATTCCCACTATCTCCAAACGAACTGAATCGAGCTTCCACTTGAGCCACGTCACCTGGGAGTATCTTCGGGTGTGTCCGAAATGATTTCGGAGCCTATAAGATGTTTGGCGCAAACAGTGCACCTGAGATACGTCACCTAGGACTACCATCAGGTGTGTCCAAAACAATTTTTGAGCCTATGAGATGTTTGTCACAAACCATGCACCTATCTTGCACCGATACATACAGTATCTCCAGATGGACCAAAACGAGATTCCTCATGACCCACGTCACCCGGGAGTTCCATCGGGTGCGTCAAAAATGATTTTGGAGCCTATGGAACGTTCAGCACAAACCATGCACTTATCTTGCTCCAAGATTACCACTATCTCCAGAAGGAATGAATCGAGCTTCACTTGAGACTCGTCACCTAGGACTACCACCGAGTGTGTCTAGAATGATTTCTGAGCCAATGGTAGGTTTGGCGCAAACCGTGCAACTATCCTGTACCGACACAAACACTGTCTCCAAATGGACCAAAACAAGATTCCACGTGACCCACATCACATAGTAGTTCCATCTAGTGTGTCCAATATGATTTTCAAGCCTCTAGTATGCTTGGTGCAAACCGTTCACCTATCTTGCGTCAAGATTACAACTATCTCCAAACGAACTGAACCAAGCTTCTACTTGAGCCTCATCACCTAGGAGTACCTTCGGGTGTGTCCAAAACGATTTCTGAACCTATGAGATGTTTGGCGCAAACCGTGCACCTATCTTGCACCAACACTTAAATTGTCTCTAAACGTACCGAAACAGGATTCCACATGACCCACGTCACCTAGGACTTCCATCGGGTGCGTCAAAAATGATTTCTGAGCCTGTGGTATGTTTGGCGCAAACTCTGCACCTATCTTGCGTCAAGATTCCTAGTATCTCTAGGCGAACTCAATCGAGCTTCCACTTGAGCCTCGTCACTTGGGTGTACCATCAGGTGTGTCCAAAATGATTTCTGAGCCTGTAAGATGTTTGGCGCAAACAGTGCACCTATCTAGACAGACCAAAACGAGATTCCACAGGACCCACGTCACCTAGGAGTTCCATTGGGTACGTCAAAAACGATTTCTTAGCCTTTGGTGCGTTCAGCGCAAATCGTGCACCTATCTTGCGCCAAGATTACCACTATCTCCAAAAGGACAGAATCGAGCTTCCACTTGAGCCTCGCCACCTAGGACTACCACCGACTGTGTCCAGAATGATTTCTGAGCCAATGGTATGTTTGGCGCAA
The DNA here is from genome assembly GCA_022457205.1 of Saccharum spontaneum. Classification (NCBI taxonomy): domain Eukaryota; kingdom Viridiplantae; phylum Streptophyta; class Magnoliopsida; order Poales; family Poaceae; genus Saccharum; species Saccharum spontaneum. The sequence continues at coordinate 52,792,813 of CM039581.1, read as the reverse complement.
ACCGTGCACCTATCTTGTACCGACACAAACACTGTCTCCGAATGGACCGAAATAAGATTCCACCTAACCCACGTCACATAGTAGTTCCATCCGGTGTGTCCAATACGGTTTTCGAGCCTCTAGTACGCTCGATGCAAACCGTGCATGATACATCCGGCCCAGGTGGGGTTGGCCAAGGCCCAATAAATTAAGGTTGCCCGGACCCCAACAGTTCTTATGCACACCCACTCGGGGAAAGGCCCAATGTCCCTAAAAGACAAGTCCGATAGGGGAAGGGTGGCTCTCTCTTTTAAGGTGGCTTCCTCCTCCCAAGTTAAGCAAGGTGGGATTATTCAGAGGCTCACACGGTCGCCGCCCGACTACAACTAGGCCACTTAGCCTTTTTTTGTTGCGTCTTTGCCAGCGGGTAATAGTGGAGGATGTCCCATCATTCCCACCCCCTTAAACAAGGGCCCAGCTCTGATACCAAATGATACATCCGGCCCAGGTGGGGTTGGCCGAGGCCCAATAAATTAAGGTTGCCCGGACCCCAACAGTTCTTATGCACACCCACTCGGGGAAAGGCCCAATGTCCCTAAAAGACTAGTCTGATAGGGGAAGGGTGGCTCTCTCTTTTAAGGTGGCTTCCTCCTCCCAAGTTAAGCAAGGTGGGATTATTCAGAGGCTCACACGGTCGCCGCCCGACTACAACTAGGCCACTTAGCCTTTTTTTTGTTGCGTCTTTGCCAGCGGGTAATAGTAGAGGATGTCCTCATCAGTGCACCTATCTTGCACCGACACTTACACTGTCTCTAGATGGACCGAAATGAGATTCCACATGACCCACGTCACCTAGGAGTTCCATCGGGTGAAAAAAGATTTCTGAGCCTGTGGTATGTTCGGTGCAAACTATGCACCTATCTTGCATCAAGATTCCCACTATCTCCAAATGAACTGAATTGAGCTTCCACCAAAGCCTCGTCACCTAGGAGTACCATCAGGTGTGTCCAAAACAATTTTTGAGCCTATGAGATGTTCGGCATAAACCGTGCACCTATCTTGCACCGACACATACAGTATCTCTAGATGGACCAAAATGAGATTCCACATGACCCACGTCACCTAGGAGTTCCATCGGGTGCGTGAAAAACGATTTCTGAGCCTATGGAACGTTCAGCGCAAACCATGCACCTATCTTGCTCCAAGATTACCACTATCTCCAGAAGGACTGAATCGAGCTTCCACTTGAGACTCGGCACCTAGGACTACCACCGAGTGCGTCCAGAATAATTTTGGAGCCAATGGTAGGTTTGGCACAAACCGTGCACCTATCTTGTACCGACCCAAACGAGATTCTACCTCACCCACATCACATAGTAGTTCCATCCGGTGTGTCCAATACGATTTTTGAGCCTCTAGTATGCTCGGTGCAAACGGTGCACCTATCTTGCGTCAAGATTACAAATATCTCTAAACGGACTGAACCGAGCTTCCACTTGAGCCTCGACACCTAGGAGTACCATCGGGTGTGTCCAAAACAATTTCTGACCCTATGAGATGTTTGGCGCAAACCGTGCACCTATCTTGCACCAACACTTACACTGTCTCCAGACGTACCGGAACAGGATTCCACATGACCCACATCACCTAGGAGTTCCATAGGGAGTGTCAAAAACGATTTCTGAGCCTACGGTACGTTCAGCGCAAACCGTGCACCTATCTTGCGCCAAGATTACCACTATCTCCAAAATGGACTGAATCGAGCTTCCACTTGAGACTCGGCACCTAGGACTACCACTGAGTGCATCCAGAATGATTTCGAGCCAATGGTAGGTTTGGCGCAAACCGTGCACCTATCTTGTACCGACACAAACGCTGTCTCCAAATGGACCCAAACGAGATTCCACCTCACCCACATCACATAGTAGTTCCATCTGGTGTGTCCAATACGATTTTCGAGCCTCTAGTATGCTCAGTGCAAACCGTGCACCTATCTAGCATCAAGATTACAACTATCTCCAAACGGACTGAACCGAGCTTCCACTTAAGCCTCAACACCTAGGAGTACCATCGGGTGTGTCCAAAACAATTTCTGACCCTATGAGATGTTTGGCACAAACCGTGCACCTATCTTGCACCAACACTTACATTGTCTCCAGACGTACCGGAACAGGATTCCACATGACCCACGTCACCTAGGAGTTCCGTAGGGTGTGTCAAAAACTATTTCTGAGCCTGCGGTACGTTCAGCGCAAACGGTGCACCTATCTTGCGCCAAGATTACCACTATCTCCAAAATGGACTGAATCGAGCTTCCACTTGAGACTCGTCACCTAGGACTGCCACCTAGTGTGTCCAGAATGATTTCTAAGCCATTGGTAGGTTTGGCACAAACTGTGCACCAATCTTGTACCGACACAAACACTGTCGCCAAATGGACCAAAACGAGATTCCACCTAACCCACATCACCTAGTAGTTCCATCCAGTGTGTCCAATACGAGCCTCTAGTATGCTCGATGCAAACCGTGCACCTATCTTGCGTCAAGATTACAACTATCTCCAAATGGACTGAACCGAGCTTCCACTTGAGCCTCATCACCTAGGAGTACCATCGGGTGTGTCCAAAATGATTTCTGACCCTATGAGATGTTTGGCACAAACCGTGCACCTATCTTGCACCAACACTTACATTGTCTCTAGACGTACCGAAATAAGATTCCACATGACCCACGTGACCTAGGAGTTCCCTCAGGAGCGTCAAAAATGATTTCTGAGCTTATGGTACGTTTAGCTCGAACTGTGCACCTATCATGCATCAAGATTCCCACTATCTCCAAAGGAACTGAATCGAGCTTCCACTTGAGCCTCGTCACCTTGGAGTGCCATCGGGTGTGTCCAAAATGATTTCTGAGCCTATAAGATGTTTTGCGAAAATAGTGCAACTATCTAGATAGACCAAAACGAGAGTCCACAGGACCCAGGTCACCTAGGAGTTCCATCGGGTGCGTCAAAAACGATTTTCTGAGCCTGTGGTACGCTCAGCCCAAACCATGCACCTATCTTGCGCCAAGATTGCCACTATCTCCAAAAGGATTGAATCGAGCTTCCACTTGAGCCTCGTCACCTAGGACTACCACCGACTATGTCCAGAATGATTTCTGACCCAATGGTATGTTTGGTGCAAACCATACACCTATCTTGTACCGACACAAACACTGTCTCGAAACGGATCGAAATAAGATTCCACCTGACCCACGTCACATAGTAGTTCCATCCGGTTTGTCCAATATGATTTTTGAGCCTCTAGTACGCTCGAAGCAAACCGTGCACCTATCTTGAGTCAAGATTACCACTATCTCCAAACGGACTGAACAACAAGCTTCCACATGACCCACGTCACCTAGGAGTTCCATTGGGTGCGTCAAAAATGATTTCTGAGCCTGTGGTACGTTTGGCGCAAACTGTGCACCTATCTTGCGTCAAGATTCCTAGTATCTCTAGGCGAACTGAATCGAGCTTCCACTTGAGCCTCGTCACTTGGGTGTACCATCAAGTGTGTCCAAAATGATTTCTGAGCCTATAAGATGTTTGGCGCACGTCACCTAGGAGTTCCATCAGGTGCGTCAAAAATGATTTCTGAGCCTATGGTACGCTCAGCACAAACCGTGCACCTATCTTGCGCCAAGATTGCCACTATCTCCAAAAGGATTGAATCGAGCTTCCACTTGAGCCTCGTCACCTAGGACTAGCACCGACTGTGTCCAGAATGATTTCTGACCCAATGGTATGTTTGGTGCAAACCGAACACCTATGTTGTACCGACACAAACACTGTCTCGAAATGGATCGAAATAAGATTCCACCTAACCCACGTCACATAGTAGTTCCATCCGGTGTGTCCAATATGATTTTCGAGCCTCTAGTATGCTCGATGCAAACCGTGCACCTATCTTGAGTCAAGATTATCACTATCTCCAAATGGACTGAGCAACGAGCTTCCACATGACCCACGTCACCTAGGAGTTCCATCAGGTGCGTCAAAAATGGTTTCTGAGCCTGTGGTACGTTTGGCGCAAACTGTGCACCTATCTTGCATCAAGATTCCTAGTATCTCTAGGCGAACTGAATCGAGCTTCCACTTGAGCCTCGTCACTTGGGTGTACCATCAAGTGTGTCCAAAATGATTTATGAGCCTATAAGATGTTTGGCGCAAATAGTGCACCTATCTAGACAGACCAAAACGAGATTCCACAGGACCCACGTCACCTAGGAGTTCCATCGGGTGTGTCAAAAACGATTTCTTAGCCTTGGTACGTTCAGCGCAAACCGTGCACCTATCTTGCGCCAAGATTACCACTATCTCCAAAAGGATAGAATCAAGCTTCCACTTGAGCCTCGTCACCTAGGACTACCACCGACTGTGTCCAGAATGATTTTTGAGCCAATGGTATGTTTGGCGCAAACCGTGCACCTATCTTGTACCGACCCAAACACTATCTCAGAACGGACCGAAATAAGATTCCACCTAACCCACGTCACATAGTAGTTCCATCCGGTGTGTCCAATACGGTTTTCGAGCCTCTAGTACGCTCGATGCAAACCGTGCACCTATCTTGCGTCAAGATTACAACAATCTCCAAACGGACTGAACCGAGCTTCCACTTGAGCGTCGTCACCTAGGAGTACCATCGGGTGTGTCCAAAATGATTTTTTAGCCAATGAGATGTTTGGCACAACCCGTGCACTTATCTTGCACCGACACTTGCACTGTCTCTAGATGGACCGAAATGAGATTCCACGGTGCAAACTATGCACCTATCTTGCGCCAAGATTCCCACTATCTCCAAATGAACTGAATTGAGCTTCCACCAAAGCCTCGCCACCTCGGAGTACCATCGAGTGTGTCCAAAACGATTTTTAAGCCTATGAGATGTTCGGCGTAAACTGTGCACCTATCTTGCATCGACACATACAGTATCTCTAGACAGACCAAAACGAGATTCCACAGGACCCACGTCACCTAGGAGTTCCATCAGGTGCGTCAAAAATGTTTTCTGAGCCTATGGTACGCTCAGCACAAACCGTGCACCTATCTTGCGCCAAGATTGCCACTATCTCCAAAAGGATTGAATCGAGCTTCCACTTGAGCCTCGTCACCTAGGACTAGCACCGACTGTGTCCAGAATGATTTCTGACCCAATGGTATGTTTGGTGCAAACCGAACACCTATGTTGTACCGACACAAACACTGTCTCGAAATGGATCGAAATAAGATTCCACCTAACCCACGTCACATAGTAGTTCCATCCGGTGTGTCCAATATGATTTTCGAGCCTCTAGTATGCTCGATGCAAACCGTGCACCTATCTTGAGTCAAGATTATCACTATCTCCAAATGGACTGAGCAACGAGCTTCCACATGACCCACGTCACCTAGGAGTTCCATCGGGTGCGTCAAAAATGATTTCTGAGCCTCTGGTACGTTCGGCGCAAACTGTGCACCTATCTTGCGTTAAGATTTCCAGTATCTCTAGGCGAACTGAATCGAGCTTCCACTTGAGCCTCATCACTTGGGTGTACCATCAGGTGTGTCCAAAATGATTTCTGAGCCTATAAGATGTTTGGCGCAAACAGTGCACCTATCTAGACAGACCAAAACGAGATTCCACAGGACCCACGTCACCTAGGAGTTCCATCGGGTGCGTCAAAAACAATTTCTTAGCCTTTGGTACGTTCAGCGCAAATCGTGCACCTATTTTGCGCCAAGATTACCACTATCTCCAAAAGGACAGAATCGAGCTTCCACTTGAGCCTCGTCACCTAGGACTAACATGGACTGTGTCCAGAATGATTTCTGAGCCAATGGTATGTTTGGCGCAAACCGTGCACCTATCTTGTACCGACACAAACACTGTCTCCGAACGGACCAAAATAAGATTCCTCCTAACCCACATCACATAGTAGTTCCATCCGGTGTGTCCAATACGGTTTTTGAGCCTCTAGTACGCTCGATGCAAACCGTGCACCTATCTTGCGTCAAGATTACAACTATCTCCAAACGGACTGAACCGAGCTTCCACTTGAGCCTCGTCACCTAGGAGTACCATCGGGTGTGTCCAAAATGATTTTTTAGCCAATGAGATGTTTGGCGCAAACCGTGCAGCTATCTTGCACCGACACTTACACTGTCTCTAGACGGACCGAAATGAGATTCCATGGTGCAAACTATGCACCTATCCTGCGTCAAGATTCCCGCTATCTCCAAATGAACTAAATTGAGCTTCCACCAAAGCCTCGTCACCTAGGAGTACCATCGAGTGTGTCCAAAATGATTTTTGAGCCTATGAGATGTTCGGCGTAAACCGTGCACCTATCTTGCATCGACACATACAGTATCTCTAGACAGACCAAAACAAGATTCCACAAGACCCACGTCACCTAGGAGTTCCATCGGGTGCGTCAAAAACGATTTCTTAGCCTTGGTACGTCCAGCGCAAACTGTGCACCTATCTTGCGCCAAGATTGCCACTATCTCCAAAAGGATTGAATCGAGCTTCCACTTGAGCCTCGTCACCTAGGACTACCACCGACTATGTCCAGAATGATTTCTGACCCAATGGTATGTTTGGTGCAAACCGAACACCTATGTTGTACCGACACAAACACTGTCTCGAAACGGACCGAAATAAGATTCCACCTAACCCACGTCACATAGTAGTTCCATCCGGTGTGTCCAATACGGTTTTCGAGCCTCTAGTACGCTCGATGCAAACCGTGCACCTATCTTGCGTCAAGATTACAACAATCTCCAAATGGACTGAACCGAGCTTCCACTTGAGCGTCGTCACCTAGGAGTACCATCGGGTGTGTCCAAAATGATTTTTTAGCCAATGAGATGTTTGGCGCAAACCGTGCACTTATCTTGCACCGACACTTACACTGTCTCTAGACGGACCGAAATGAGATTCCACGGTGCAAACTATGCACCTATATTGTGTCAAAATTCCCACCATCTCCAAATGAACTGAATTGAGCTTCCACCAAAGCCTCGCCACCTAGGAGTACCATCGAGTGTGTCCAAAATGATTTTTGAGCCTATGAGATGTTCGGCATAAACCGTGCACCTATCTTGCATCGACACATATAGTATCTCTAGACAGACCAAAACGAGATTCCACAGGACCCACGTCACCTAGGGGTTCCATCGGGTGCATCAAAAACAATTTCTTAGCCTTTGATACGTTCAGCACAAACCGTGCACCTATCTTGCGCCAAGATTACCACTATCTCCAAAAGGACAGAATCGAGCTTCCACTTGAGCCTCGTCAGCTAGAACTACCACCGACTGTGTCCAGAATGATTTCTGAGCCAATGGTATGTTTGGCGCAAACCGTGCACCTATCTTGTACCGTCACAAACACTGTCTCCGAACGGACCGAAATAAGATTCCTCCTAACCCACGTCACATAGTAGTTCCATTCGGTGTGTCCAATACGGTTTTCGAGCCTCTAGTACGCTCGATGCAAACCGTGCACCTATCTTGCATCAAGATTACAACTATCTCCAAACGGACTGAACCGAGCTTCCACTTGAGCCTCGTCACCTAGGAGTACCATCGGGTGTGTCCAAAATGATTTTTTAGCCAATGAGATGTTTGGCGCAAACCGTGCACCTATCTTGCACCGACACTTACACTGTCTCTACACGGACCAAAATGAGATTCCACGGTGCAAACTATGCACCTATCTTGCGTCAAGATTCCCACTATCTCCAAATGAACTGAATTGAGCTTCCACCAAAGCCTCGTCACCTAGGAGTACCATCGAGTGTGTCCAAAATGATTTTTGAGCCTATGAGATGTTCGGCGCAAACCGTGCACCTATCTTGCATCGACACATACAGTATCTCTAGACAGACCAAAACAAGATTCCACAGGACCCACGTCACCTAGGAGTTCCATCGGGTGCGTCAAAAATGATTTCTTAGCCTGTGGTACGCTCAGCGCAAACCGTGCACCTATCTTGCGCCAAGATTGCCACTATCTCCAAAAGGATTGAATCGAGCTTCCACTTGAGCCTCGTCACCTAGGACTACCACCGACTGTGTCCAGAATGATTTCTGACCCAATGGTATGTTTGGTGCAAATCGTACACCTATGTTGTACCGACACAAACACTGTCTCGAAACGGATCGAAATAAGATTCCACCTGTCTCATAGTAGTTCCATCCGGTGTGTCCAATATGATTTTCGAGCCTCTAGTACGCTCGATGCAAACCGTGCACCTATCTTGAGTCAAGATTATCACTATCTCCAAATGGACTGAGCAACGAGCTTCCACATGACCCACGTCACCTAGGAGTTCCATCGGGTGCGTCAAAAATGATTTCTGAGCCTGTGGTACGTTCGGCGCAAACTGTGCACCTATCTTGCGTTAAGATTTCCAGTATCTCTAGGCGAACTGAATCGAGCTTCCACTTGAGAATCGTCACTTGGGTGTACCATCAAGTGTGTCCAAAATGATTTCTGAGCCTATAAGATGTTTGGCGCAAACAGTGCACCTATCTAGACAGACCAAAATGAGATTCCACAGGACCCACGTCACCTAGGAGTTCCATCGGGTGCATCAAAAACAATTTCTTAGCCTTTGATACGTTGAGCACAAACCGTGCACCTATCTTGCGCCAAGATTACCACTATCTCCAAAAGGACAGAATCGAGCTTCCACTTGAGCCTCGTCACCTAGAACTACCACCGACTGTGTCCAGAATGATTTCTGAGCCAATGGTATGTTTGGCGCAAACCGTGCACCTATCTAGTACCGACACAAACACTGTCTCCGAACGGACCGAAAAAAGATTCCTCCTAACCCACGTCACATAGTAGTTCCATTCGGTGTGTCCAATACGGTTTTCGAGCCTCTAGTACGCTCGATGCAAACCGTGCACCTATCTTGCATCAAGATTACAACTATCTCCAAACGGACTGAACCGAGCCTCCACTTGAGCCTCGTCACCTAGGAGTACCATCGGGTGTGTCTAAAATGATTTTTTAGCCAATGAGATGTTTGGCACAAACCGTGCACCTATCTTGCACCGACACTTACACTGTCTCTACACGGACCAAAATGAGATTCCATGGTGCAAACTATGCACCTATCTTGCGTCAAGATTCCCACTATCTCCAAATGAACTGAATTTTGCTTCCACCAAAGCCTCGTCACCTAGGAGTACCATCGAGTGTGTCCAAAATGATTTTTGAGCCTATGAGATGTTCGGCGTAAACCATGCACCTATCTTGCATCGACACATACAGTATCTCTAGACAGACCAAAATAAGATTCCATAGGACCCACATCACCTAGGAGTTCCATCGGGTGCGTCAAAAACGATTTCTTAGCCTGTGGTACGCTCAGCGCAAACCGTGCACCTATCTTGCGCCAAGATTGCCACTATCTCCAAAAGGATTGAATCGAGCTTGCACTTGAGCCTCGTCACCTAGGACTACCACCGACTGTGTCCAGAATGATTTCTGACCCAATGGTATGTTTGGTGCAAATTGTACACCTATGTTGTACCGACAAAAACACTGTCTCGAAACGGATCGAAATAAGATTCCACCTGTCTCATAGTAGTTCCATCCGGTGTGTCCAATATGATTTTCGAGCCTCTAGTACGCTCGATGCAAACCGTGCACCTATCTTGAGTCAAGATTATCACTATCTCCAAACGGACTGAACAACGAGCTTCTGCATGACCCACGTCACCTAGGAGTTCCATCGGGTGCGTCAAAAATGATTTCTGAGCCTGTGGTACGTTTGGCGCAAACTGTGCACCTATCTTGCGTTAAGATTTCTAGTAGCTCTAGGCGAACTGAATCGAGCTTCCACTTCAGCCTCGTCACTTGGGTGTACCATCAGGTGTGTCCAAAATGATTTCTGAGCCTATAAGATGTTTGGCGCAAACAGTGCACCTATCTAGACAGACCAAAACGAGATTCCCCAGGACCCACGTCACCTAGGAGTTCCATCGGGTGCATCAAAAACAATTTCTTAGCCTTTGATACGTTGAGCACAAACCGTGCACCTATCTTGCGCCAAGATTACCACTATCTCCAAAAGGACAGAATCGAGCTTCCACTTGAGCCTCGTCACCTAGAACTACCACCGACTGTGTCCAGAATGATTTCTGAGCCAATGGTATGTTTGGCGCAAACCGTGCACCTATCTTGTACCGACACAAACACTGTCTCCGAATGGACCAAAATAAGATTCCTCCTAACCCACGTCACATAGTAGTTCCGTTCGGTGTGTCCAATACGGTTTTCGAGCCTCTAGTACGCTCGATGCAAACCGTGCACCTATCTTGCATCAAGATTACAACTATCTCCAAACGGACTGAACCGAGCTTCCACTTGAGCCTCGTCACCTAGGAGTACCATCGGGTGTGTCCAAAATTATTTTTTAGCCAATGAGATGTTTGGCGCAAACAGTGCACCTATCTTGCACCGACACTTACACTGTCTCTACACGGACCAAAATGAGATTCCACGGTGCAAACTATGCACCTATCTTGCGTCAAGATTTCCACTATCCCCAAATGAACTGAATGGAGCTTCCACCAAAGCCTCATCACCTAGGAGTACCATCGAGTGTGTCCAAAATGATTTTTGGGCCTATGAGATGTTCGGCGTAAACCGTGCACCTATCTTGCATCGACACATACAGTATCTCTAGACAGACCAAAACGAGATTCCACAGGACCCACGTCACCTAGGAGTTCCATCGGGTGCGTCAAAAACGATTTCTTAGCCTGTGGTACGCTCAGCGCAAACCGTGCACCTATCTTGCGCCAAGATTGCCACTATCTCCAAAAGGATTGAATCGAGCTTCCACTTGAGCCTCGTCACCTAGGCTACCACCGACTGTGTCCAGAATGATTTCTGACCCAATGGTATGTTTGGTGCAAATCGTACACCTATGTTGTACCAACACAAACACTGTCTCGAAACGGATCGAAATAAGATTCCACCTGTCTCATAGTAGTTCCATCCGGTGTGTCCAATATGATTTTCGAGCCTCTAGTACGCTCGATGCAAACCGTGCACCTATCTTGAGTCAAGATTATCACTATCTCCAAACGGACTGAACAACGAGGTTCTGCATGACCCACGTCACGTAGGAGTTCCATCGGGTGCGTCAAAAATGATTTCTGAGCCTGTGGTACGTTCGGCGCAAACTGTGCACCTATCTTGCGTTAAGATTTCTAGTATCTCTAGGCGAACTGAATCGAGCTTCCACTTGAGACTCGTCACTTGGGTGTACCATCAGGTGTGTCCAAAATGATTTCTGAGCCTATAAGATGTTTGGCGCAAACAGTGCACCTATCTAGACAGGCCAAAATGAGATTCCACAGGACCCACGTCACCTAGGAGTTCCATCGGGTGCATCAAAAACAATTTCTTAGCCTTTGATACGTTGAGCACAAACTGTGCACCTATCTTGCGCCAAGATTACCACTATCTCCAAAAGGACAGAATCGAGCTTCCACTTGAGCCTCGTCACCTAGAACTACCACCAACTGTGTCCAGAATGATTTCTGAGCCAATGGTATGTTTGGCGCAAACCGTGCACCTATCTTGTACCGACACAAACACTGTTTCTGAACGGACCGAAATAAGATTCCTCCTAACCCACGTCACATAGTAGTTCCATTCGGTGTGTCCAATAAGGTTTTCGAGCCTCTAGTACGCTCGATGCAAACCGTGCACCTATCTTGCCTCAAGATTACAACTATCTCCAAACGGACTGAACCGAGCTTCCACTTGAGCCTCGTCACCTAGGAGTACCATCGGGTGTGTCCAAAATTATTTTTTAGCCAATGAGATGTTTGGCGCAAACCGTGCACCTATCTTGCACCGACACTTACACTGTCTCTACACGGACCAAAATGAGATTCCACGGTGCAAACTATGCACCTATCTTGCGTCAAGATTTTCACTATCCCCAAATGAACTGAATTGAGCTTCCACCAAAGCCTCATCACCTAGGAGTACCATCGAGTGTGTCCAAAATGATTTTTGGGCCTATGAGATGTTCGGCGTAAACCGTGCACCTATCTTGCATCGACACATACAGTATCTCTAGACAGACCAAAACGAGATTCCACAGGACCCACGTCACCTAGGAGTTCCATCGGGTGCGTCAAAAACGATTTCTTAGCCTGTGGTATGCTCAGCGCAAACCGTGCACCTATCTTGCGCCAAGATTGCCACTATCTCCAAAAGGATTGAATCGAGCTTCCACTTGAGCCTCGTCACCTAGGACTACCACCGACTGTGTCCAGAATGATTTCTGACCCAATGGTATGTTTGGTGCAAATCGTACACCTATGTTGTACCAACACAAACACTGTCTCGAAACGGATCGAAATAAGATTCCACCTGTCTCATAGTAGTTCCATCCGGTGTGTCCAATATGATTTTCGAGCCTCTAGTACGCTCGATGCAAACCGTGCACCTATCTTGAGTCAAGATTATCACTATCTCCAAACGGACTGAACAACGAGGTTCTGCATGACCCACGTCACGTAGGAGTTCCATCGGGTGCGTCAAAAATGATTTCTGCGCCTGTGGTACGTTCGGCGCAAACTGTGCACCTATCTTGCGTTAAGATTTCCAGTATCTCTAGGCGAACTGAATCGAGCTTCCACTTGAGACTCGTCACTTGGGTGTTCCATCAGGTGTGTCCAAAATGATTTCTGAGCCTATAAGATGTTTGGCGCAAACAGTGCACCTATCTAGACAGACCAAAATGAGATTCCACAGGACCCACGTCACCTAGGAGTTCCATCGGGTGCATCAAAAACAATTTCTTAGCCTTTGATACGTTGAGCACAAACCGTGCACCTATCTTGCGCCAAGATTACCACTATCTCCAAAAGGACAGAATCGAGCTTCCACTTGAGCCTCGTCACCTAGAACTACCACCAACTGTGTCCAGAATGATTTCTGAGCCAATGGTATGTTTGGCGCAAACCGTGCACCTATCTTGTACCGACACAAACACTGTTTCTGAACGGACCGAAATAAGATTCCTCCAAACCCACGTCACATAGTAGTTCCATTCGGTGTGTCCAATAAGGTTTTCGAGCCTCTAGTACGCTCGATGCAAACCGTGCACCTATCTTGCCTCAAGATTACAATTATCTCCAAACGGACTGAACCGAGCTTCCACTTGAGCCTCGTCACCTAGGAGTACCATCGGGTGTGTCCAAAATTATTTTTTAGCCAATGAGATGTTTGGCGCAAACCGTGCACCTATCTTGCACCGACACTTACACTGTCTCCACACGGACCAAAATGAGATTCCACGGTGCAAACTATGCACCTATCTTGCGTCAAGATTTCCACTATCCCCAAATGAACTGAATTGAGCTTCCACCAAAGCCTCATCACCTAGGAGTACCATCGAGTGTGTCCAAAATGATTTTTGGGCCTATGAGATGTTCGGCGTAAACCGTGCACCTATCTTGCATCGACACATACAGTATCTCTAGACAGACCAAAACGAGATTCCACAGGACCCACGTCACCTAGGAGTTCCATCGGGTGCGTCAAAAACGATTTCTTAGCCTGTGGTACGCTCAGCGCAAACCGTGCACCTATCTTGCGCCAAGATTGCCACTATCTCCAAAAGGATTGAATCGAGCTTCCACTTGAGCCTCGTCACCTAGGACTACCACCGACTGTGTCCAGAATGATTTCTGACCCAATGGTATGTTTGGTGCAAATCGTACACCTATGTTGTACCAACACAAACACTATCTCGAAACGGATCGAAATAAGATTCCACCTGTCTCATAGTAGTTCCATCCGGTGTGTCCAATATGATTTTCGAGCCTCTAGTACGCTCGATGCAAACCGTGCACCTATCTTGAGTCAAGATTATCACTATCTCCAAACGGACTGAACAACGAGGTTCTGCATGACCCACGTCACGTAGGAGTTCCATCGGGTGCGTCAAAAATGATTTCTGAGCCTGTGGTACGTTCGGCGCAAACTGTGCACCTATCTTGCGTTAAGATTTCCAGTATCTCTAGGCGAACTGAATCGAGCTTCCACTTGAGACTCGTCACTTGGGTGTACCATCAGGTGTGTCCAAAATGATTTCTGAGCCTATAAGATGTTTGGCGCAAACAGTGCACCTATCTAGACAGACCAAAATGAGATTCCACAGGACCCACGTCACCTAGGAGTTCCATCGGGTGCATCAAAAACAATTTCTTAGCCTTTGATACGTTGAGCACAAACCGTGCACCTATCTTGCGCCAAGATTACCACTATCTCCAAAAGGACAGAATCGAGCTTCCACTTGAGCCTCGTCACCTAGAACTACCACCAACTGTGTCCAGAATGATTTCTAAGCCAATGGTATGTTTGGCGCAAACCGTGCACCTATCTTGTACCGACACAAACACTGTTTCCGAATGGACCGAAATAAGATTCCTCCTAACCCACGTCACATAGTAGTTCCATTCGGTGTGTCCAATAAGGTTTTCGAGCCTCTAGTACGCTCGATGCAAACCGTGCACCTATCTTGCCTCAAGATTACAACTATCTCCAAACGGACTGAACCGAGCTTCCACTTGAGCCTCGTCACCTAGGAGTACCATCGGGTGTGTCCAAAATTATTTTTTAGCCAATGAGATGTTTGGCGCAAACCGTGCACCTATCTTGCACCGACACTTACACTGTCTCTACACGGACCAAAATGAGATTCCACGGTGCAAACTATGCACCTATCTTGCGTCAAGATTCCCACTATCTCCAAATGAACTGAATTGAGCTTCCACCAAAGCCTCGTCACCTAGGAGTACCATCGAGTGTGTCCAAAATGATTTTTGAGCCTATGAGATGTTCGGCGTAAACCGTGCACCTATCTTGCATCGACACATACAGTATCTCTAGACAGACCAAAACAAGATTCCACAGGACCCACGTCACCTAGGAGTTCCGTCGGGTGCGTCAAAAACGATTTCTTAGCCTGTGGTACGCTCAGCGCAAACCGTGCACCTATCTTGCGCCAAGATTGCCACTATGTCCAAAAGGATTGAATCGAGCTTCCACTTGAGCCTCGTCACCTAGGACTACCACCGACTATGTCTAGAATGATTTCTGACCCAATCGTATGTTTGGTGCAAACCGAACACCAATGTTGTACCGACACAAACACTGTCTCGAAACGGATCGAAATAAGATTCCACCTGACCCACGTCACATAGTAGTTCCATCCGGTGTGTCCAATATGATTTTCGAGCCTCTAGTACGCTCGATGCAAACCGTGCACCTATCTTGAGTCAAGATTATCACTATCTCCAAACAGACTGAACAATGAGCTTCCACATGACCCACGTCACCTAGGAGTTCCATCGGGTGCGTCAAAAATGATTTCTGAGCCTGTGGTACGTTCGGTGCAAACTATGCACCTATCTTGCGTTAAGATTTCCAGTATCTCTAGGCGAACTGAATCGAGCTTCCACTTGAGCCTCGTCACTTGGGTGTACCATCAGGTGTGTCCAAAATGATTTCTGAGCCTATAAGATGTTTGGTGCAAACAGTGCACCTATCTAGACAGACCAAAATGAGATTCCACAGGAACCACGTCACCTAGGAGTTCCATTGGGTACGTCAAAAATGATTTCTTAGCCTTTGGTACGTTTAGCGCAAACCGTGCACCTATCTTGCATCGACACATATAGTATCGCTAGACAGACCAAAACGAGATTCCACAGGACCCACGTCACCTAGGAGTTCCATCAGGTGCGTCAAAAACGATTTCTGAGCCTGTGGTACGCTCAGCACAAACCGTGCACCTATCTTGCGCCAAGATTGCCACTATCTCCAAAAGGATTGAATCGAGCTTCCACTTGAGCACCGTCACCTAGGACTACCACCGACTGTGTCCAGAATGATTTCTGACCCAATGGTATGTTTGGTGCAAACCGTACACCTATGTTGTACCGACACAAACACTGTCTCGAAACGGATCGAAATAAGATTCCACCTGTCACATAGTAGTTCCATCCGGTGTGTCCAATATGATTTTCGAGCCTCTAGTACGCTCGATGCAAACCGTGCACCTATCTTGAGTCAAGATTATCACTATCTCCAAACGGACTGAACAACGAGCTTCCACATGACCCACGTCACCAAGGAGTTCCATCGGGTGCGTCAAAAATGATTTCTGAGCCTGTGGTACGTTCGGCGCAAACTGTGCACCTATCTTGCGTTAAGATTTCCAGTATCTCTAGGCGAACTGAATCGAGCTTCCACTTGAGCCTCGTCACTTGGGTGTACCATCAGGTGTGTCCAAAATTATTTCTGAGCCTATAAGATGTTTGGCGCAAACAGTGCACCTATCTAGACAGACCAAAACAAGATTCCACAGGACCCACGTCACCTAGGAGTTCCATCGGGTGCGTCAAAAACAATTTCTTAGCCTTCGATACGTTCAGCACAAACCGTGCACCTATCTTGCGCCAAGATTACCACTATCTCCAAAAGGACAGAATCGAGCTTCCACTTGAGCCTCGTCACCTAGGACTACCACCGACTGTGTCCACAATGATTTCTGAGCCAATGGTTTGTTTGGCGCAAACCGTGCACCTATCTTGTACCGACACAAACACTGTCTCCGAACGGACCGAAATAAGATTCCTCCTAACCCACGTCACATAGTAGTTCCATCCGGCGTGTCCAATACGGTTTTCGAGCCTCTAGTACGCTCGATGCAAACCGTGCACCTATCTTGCGTCAAAATTACAACTATCTCCAAATGGACTGAACCGAGCTTCCACTTGAGCCTCGTCACCTAGGAGTACCATCGGGTGTGTCCAAAATGATTTTTTAGCCAATGAGATGTTTGGCGCAAACCGTGCACCTATCTTGCACCGACACATACAGTATCTCTAGACAGACCAAAACAAGATTCCACAGGACCCACGTCACCTAGGAGTTCCATCGGGCGCGTCAAAAATGATTTCTGAGCCTGTGGTACGCTCAGCGCAAACTGTGCACCTATCTTGCGCCAAGATTGCCACTATCTCCAAAAGGATTGAATCGAGCTTCCACTTGAGCCTCGTCACCTAGGACTACCACCAACTGTGTCCAGAATGATTTCTGACCCAATGGTATGTTTGGTGCAAACCGAACACCTATGTTGTACTGACACAAACACTGTCTTGAAACAGATCGAAATAAGATTCCACCTGACCCACATCACATAGTAGTTCCATCCGGTGTGTCCAATATGATTTTCGAGCCTCTAGTACGCTCGATGCAAACCGTGCACCTATCTTGAGTCAAGATTATCACTATCTCCAAACAGACTGAACAACGAGCTTCCACTTGACCCACGTCACCTAGCAGTTCCATCGGGTGCGTCAAAAATGATTTCTGAGCCTGTGGTATGGTCGGCGCAAACTGTGCACCACTCTTGCGTTAAGATTTCCAGTATCTCTAGGCGAACTCAATCGAGCTTCCACTTGAGCCTCGTCACTTGGGTGTACCATCAGGTGTGTCCAAAATGATTTCTGAGCCTATAAGATGTTTGGCGCAAACAGTGCACCTATCTAGACAGACCAAAATGAGATTCCACAGGACCCACGTCACCTAGGAGTTCCATCGGGTGCGTCAAAAACAATTTCTTAGTCTTTGATACGTTCAGCGCAAACCGTGCACCTATCTTGCGCCAAGATTACCACTATCTCCAAAAGGATAGAATTGAGCTTCCACTTGAGCCTCGTCACCTAGGACTACCACCGACTGTGTCTAGAATGATTTCTGAGCCAATGGTATGTTTGGCGCAAACCGTGCACCTATCTTGTACCGACACAAACACTGTCTCCGAACGGACCGAAATAAGATTCCACCTAACCCACGTCACATAATAGTTCCATCTGGTGTGTCCAATACGGTTTTCGAGCCTCTAGTACGCTCGATGCAAACCGTGCACCTATCCTGCGTCAAGATTACAACTATCTCCAAACGGACTGAACCGAGCTTCCACTTGAGCCTCGTCACCTAGGAGTACGATCGGGTGTGTCCAAAATGATTTTTTAGCCAATGAGATGTTTGGCGCAAACCGTGCACCTATCTTGCACCCACACTTACACTGTCTCTAGACGGACTGAAATGAGATTCCACGGTGCAAACTATGCACCTATCTTGCGTCAAGATTCCCACTATCTCCAAATGAACTGAATTGAGCTTCCACCAAAGCCTCGTCACCTAGGAGTACCATCGGGTGTGTCCAAAATGATTTTTGAGCCTATGAGATGTTCGGCGTAAACCGTGCACCTATCTTGCACCGACACATACAGTATCTCTAGATGGACCAAAACAAGATTCCACATGACCCATGTCAACTAGGAGTTCCATCGGGTGCGTCAAAAATGATTTCTGAGCCTATGGAACGTTCAGCACAAACCATGCGCCTATCTTACTCCAAGATTACCACTATCTCCAGAAGGACTGAATCGAGCTTCCACTTGAGACTCGGCACCTAGGACTACCATCGAGTGCGAACAGAATGATTTCGGAGCTAATGGTAGGTTTGGCACAAACCGTGCACCTATCTTGTACCGACACAAACGCTGTCTCCAAATGGACCCAAACGAGATTCTACCTCACCCACATCACATAGTAGTTCCATCTGGTGTGTCCAATATGATTTTTGAGCCTCTAGTATGCTTGGTGCAAACTGTGCACCTATCTTGCGTCAAGATTACAACTATCTCTAAACGGACTGAACCGAGCTTCCACTTGAGCCTCGACCACCAAGGAGTACCATCGGGTGTGTCCAAAACAATTTCTGACCCTATGAGATGTTTGGCACAAACTGTGCACCTATCTTGCACCAACACTTACACTGTCTCCATACATACCAGAACAGGATTCCACATGACCCACTGAAAGGATCAAGATGCCCAAGAGGGGGGGTGAATTAGGCTTTTCTAAAAAATAATTGCAAGAATTAAATCCTACAAGCCGGAATTCACCCCTAGTGCCTACTTGTGTTCCTAAATAGTCTACCGATAAAAGTTTTGCACCCTAGTTTCCAATCCAGTCTAGCATGGCAATCTAGGAAAGTAAATCAAGCAATGAAAGTAAATACGAGAATGTAAATGC
>CM039581.1:52747429-52773548 GCA_022457205.1 Saccharum spontaneum | reverse complement strand
CTTTTGAAACTGGCAATCTTTTGGCATCCGTATCCACGAACTCCGTGGCGTACCTTGCCAAGTTGTTGAAGGACTGCAGGAACTCAGTTAAGCTCTTGTTCCCCTGTGACAGCCTCATAAACTCTGTATGCTTGATTGCCATCAGACCTGGAGGGATTAATTCCCCGGAATGCCGCCTTAAACTGATCCCAAGCGATCGGACATTAGCAGGGAGCGTGGAGCGATAGTGACTCCACCAGATGCCTGCTGGACCATGCAATTGATGGGAGGCATACTCCGTTTTCAGCTCGTCAGTTAGGCGTAACAGGCGAAACTTTTGCTCAATTGTATTCAACCATTCATCAGCCTGCAGGGGCTCTTCCGCTTCCTTAAAAAGCGGGGCTTGTATCCAGAAATCCTTGAAGTCACTGTATTGGTTTGGCTCCGGGCCCTGACGACCATGCCGAGCCTCACGATTGGCCATTTGGCGCAATGCGTCGGCCAACATCCGCTGCCCCTCAACCACTGTTTGCATTAACTCCGCCGGAGTAGGGGGTGGCGGAGGGGGCGGCTGGTTCTCCTCCTCATTTCCACGACCTCTACGAAGATTGTACGACATCTGCAAAATGTATAGCCAATGAGCACTGACGATGTGGGAAATTTGTAGATGAATTATTGCGAAATGTCAAACTGTCTTCAAGAATAAAATTCTCATAATAATTAAGACACAATAATTCATCACAACCGCACGATCCATTCAAGCGCATCAATTGCCGAACTCGTACTTGGTAATCCATCAAGACGTTCTCCGATAAAGGCTCACTCACAGGGAGCACAACGGTTATCGGATCGTTTACGTGGCTATCTACGTGATTTTGACCTTTCGCCCGGTACTTTGAGATGATTTCAGGTTGTTAGTGACTGTGAAAGGCTACTTCAAACTGACCACAAAGAGACTTCTCAATGGAAAGTTCTATGTTGGATCAGGACTAGCCACCTCGATACCTGCGCGTGCCAAGCAGCACAACCTTATGTCGCGCGCCATAGGAGGCCCTCGGTTTCGTCGCGGCACCGAAGGGTGCTAATCGTGACACCATCACCGAACCACAACACAATAAGACATCTCATTGCGATCGAAATTAACAGGTTCAAACTACATTTAGGAAACATATGGTTCAGCCTTACATCCCAACGTCAAATTATTACAAGGCCTCACTCCTTCACAGGGAGGCGCAAAAGACGATCCTAACATTAAAGGTACGTGACGACTACTCTAAGCATCATCCTCCGAGTCCGTGTCGAGGATCTCCCCGCCGTCCTCATCACTGACAGGCTCTAGCTCTTCGTCTTCTTCTTCTTCTTCTGGCTCTTCCTCTGGTGCCTTCCGCAGGTGGAGCATCTTGTGGTCCATCGACCTCTACTTCATCATCGTCATCCTCTGCCATGAAGATTCCGGAACCATCTCCTCATCAACATTGTTGTTCCTAGGTAGCAGAGGATTTAGTTGGTTGTTCAGGCGGTGCACTTCTTCATGAAGATTGTTATTGTATTCTTCAGCATTCTCCAACTGTTGTTCGAGCTCAAACTGACGAGCTCTCAGAACATTCTCCTCGTACCAGGCTTCATCCCTCTGTTCCATTACACGGACCAACATACGCTGACAGTTGCGATTGGCCACTGTCAACCTTTGGACTGCAAGTGTTTCTTGATCTCGATCATGAACGACTTGCTCCAACTGTTGCCGTGCTGCATCCCTGGCAGCGGTCACCTCAGCCAGCTCAGCCCGTAGCTGTTCCACCTCGGAGGGCTCAGGACGGGGCTCCCGTGGAGCCAACTGGTGGCGAGGGACCCTTCCACCCGTTGATTTACGGCTGTCATCCGGGTACGAGCCATCTGTATCAACAAGATGTGACTTAAAGTGAGAATCATTTAGGGGATACGAAATTTATCTTTAGTCGGGACTATTAAAATTTTAAAGAGGGAGTAAATGACATGTATGATATAATTAAACATGATGCATGCACGATCCGTACGCCCTCTCACCTTAGTAGAAAACTAATATGCTAACGCTAAACGGTGGCATACATACGTTCTCTCATATAAGCGAAACTATCGGTCTACACGTTACGCTGTTAGTGTACCTGCATAAAATTTCCATTGCAGCCCAACAATTCCCAAAATAATATACAAGGAAGCAGTAAACTAAATACTTTCCATATACACATCCCCGGATGTATATATTTCAGTATCAAAGCTACCCGATGGATAGATGCCCACAATTAAGTGTTTTTACATAGTTACATGGTTTGAACATGTAAATATGCAAACCACCAAAACTACTCTCCCCTAGACCGCCGGTTGGACGATCATGCTCTCACAACTCACACTTACCAGAGCGTCGAGGTAATTGATCCATACATTACCACCCAAGTGGATGGCATCCATACAATATCACGCCGTATGGACGACGAAACAAAAACAAACAGGGCCCCCAAGTTAGTCTTTATAATAAGCCACCTAAGAGTCCTTATTTGGGCTAAGGGATGTGATCACTGGCATACTTATAAAATACTTTTTAAAATTTTAACCCTTTTTCGCAAACAAATACTTTTGTTTTTAATTACTCGTAATGATGTGCTTAATGTTGAATTATGCTCCGGTACCAGCTGTAACAGAACCGACCAAATTATAAGAGCACAAGTACGAAAACAAGCACCGAAGCGCTCAATTTTCAAACTTGAGCCCATATAATCCCGGTAGTCAATCGAAATCACGAAGGATTTCAAACCAAACTGCTTACAACCAGGATCGCATCATTCAACATACACAGCATACGTTACATTTCACAAGTAGTTCAGAAATAAGTTAACACCACGGAGTAGCAATTATTACAAACTGAGTTTGAAAGTAGCGGAAGTCTCACACACACTGAAGATACTTAAATACTGCCAGTTTGGTTAGATCAACATCCCACAAAAGAACGAGGTAAGTACATAAAGATGATCATGCCCATGTGATCTAGTCCTCATCCCCAGCGGGGTGAAGGCAAGTCTTGCAGAAGCCTTGGTAAAGCATATCATCTGCAACAGGAGGGAATAAACCCTGAGTACTGGAATGTACTCAGCTAGACTTACCCGTCATAAACCAGAAATAAAGTAGACACCAAGGATTATGCAAGGCTTACACAAGAGGCTAGCTGACACCACATTTTGCATAAAGGCATAAGTAGCTGAAACTTTTATAACTTGTACTAGCAGTTATTTTTAGCATTTACCTGTCATCTATCTTAGCACCTGTACTAAACATGCACTTGATTATCATCAAACAATTATTCATATTATTCCATAGCAGGTATAAATTGTGGCAACATTGTATCATTCACTTAACCATCTGTTCAATTAATGAGATCTACGTTGCCGCTGCTCAAGTCAAGTGCTCACTAACCGGGAGCGACGGCGATTCGAATCGAATTCCTATCCAGCTGGAGGGGTATTTCTAACACTCACCGCGCAGGCCCCTGCCAGGGTCGCACAAGCCACCTTTCGTATGATTCAGGAATCGCGGGTCCGAATGATGTCGCAACCCCAAGGGCGACACTCTGCCAGGTGATAGGGACTCTAACCCCCCCTTGGTCTCACGCCAATGTCCCCAAGCACATCCTTTCTCTCCTCCAAGAAGCAACCTACCATTCGATTCCCGGCCTGAATCAAATTACTCGGCTTCGCGGTCGGAACGACTTATCCGGCCAACTAAGTGTTAGACTGCGTTCAACATGACTCAAGGACGTACAGCGAATCGGTCCTTAAACGACTCAGACGGGCATGGCTCCACACCCAAGACGTGTAGTGTCTTGCAGCTGTACCATCGAACTCCCGCCCGGTCTCAATTTCATTTTAAAGCATGGTTCCATCACGATAGCCATAAGCCACTCGCGACCCAGTCCTATCTCTCGCGGATGACCGGAAATCACCCGACTTCTACCGTACTAAGCAGGGCTAAGCATTGACACGTGCCTACACCTAATATAGGATTAGGGCATAATATCTGGACAAGGACAGGTGTAATGCAACAGTTGTTTTCATACAACTCCTACTACATAATGCAGTAAACAAATAAAAGTACTCAAGATATCTTTTATCAAATAGTGGGTTCAGCATGCACCGGGGCTTGCCTTTCAGGAAGGTGGAAGGCCGGTGATCAGGACACTCCTGAAGGTCTTCTTCGGAGACTTCTTCGCCGATTGGCTCGGTCTGCTCCGCTGGTTGACTCAGCACTTCTTCTGGGACTGTCTGCTCGAACTCGAGGAGCGTTACCCCCTCCGGTACACCTATTGCATGAGTGCACAATAAATCTCATGAATGCATAATGAAAGATGCAATATGCTCGGAATGAAATGCATTACGACAATTTAGCGCTCTATTCAAATCACTTCAAAAGAGTAGGTGCAAATTTCCTCTCCGGTAGAGGAGTACTCACCTAGTCTACTTAGCCTAAGATAAAGTTGCTCATCTTCAGTTAGAGCCCTAACTCCTAACAATTACAAAAGTAACTTGTCTTAGGATATCACATTAGGTATAAAAACACCAGAAAGTAAGGTAGAAACAACTAGAACATTTATTTAACCCCATTTCTTAATTTACTTAATTATTTAGGTAGAATTTCAAACATATATGTAAACTGCTCCTAAAATTCTACAAAAATTACAGGGGACTCTCTAACCTCTAAATAGACCACAGTAAAAATTTGAACAAGTTTTATTCACAGAAACTCCCTATACAAAATTCACAAGCCCAAAAGGCTGATTTTTGCATAAATCATAAATCACATTGAAAAGTATCAAACAACAGATTTCATATTTTTCTTAGACACTCTAGGGTACCAAGACATTCTCCAAAAATTTACAATAACATTGCACATGTAGAAAAATTATAAAAATTACTTCAATTATTTCCTAGAATAAAATGATAGCCTTATAACTTGAAAATTACTTAAGTACTGATGCCCAAATTTTTACCATAGCTAGGACTAGCATAGAGTAACCTACCCACCAAATTTCATAATTTATGGAACTCTACAGCTCAAGCTATAAATTAAACAAATTTGCATGCATTCCAAAACACATTTAAAGGATCTAATAAAATCTTACAGAATTTAAACCTCTCAAGCCAGATCTATATTATTCTAAAATACTACACATCTAGTAGATTCTAACAAAATTTATTTCATGATTTTTGGATCCCTAAAACCCTAGATTCCTATTTTTCCAAGTATTACAAAAATCAGTATCAAAATAATAAAAATCTATTTTTATTTCGGACAACTGGGCCGGCCCGGGAATGAAATCCGGCCCACGACGCGCGCTCGGCCCGCTCGGCTCTCCCGCCCGCGCGCGGCACTGACACGCGGGCCCCCGCGGTCAGCGACCGGGAGCAGGGGAGCCGGCACCCGGCGAGCTCCGGTGAGCTCGCGCTCGCCGGAGGAGAGCTCGCGCGGCCAACCGAGCACGGCCTCGGGATCTCCGTCACCCGGCGCATCGATTGACACCCGTAGGATGGATGGGGATGGGGAGGAGAGGGCCTGCCGCCGTGCGTGGCGGCCGGTGACCTCCGGTGGCGGCGCACCGTCGCCGGTGAAGACGGACAACGCGGTTTGAGCTCGGTACGAGCTTCACCGAGGCGTGGGAGTTCCATTTTGCTGGTAAGGGGGGATGGAGAAGGACCCGAGACGCCCGGCCACGGTGAGGTCCCATGGCGGGCTCCGGCGACCCCTCGGAGGCGGAGAAGAAGACAATGCGGCTCACCTAGGGTTCAATCGCGGGCTTCAGTGGGTCAAGGTGGTGGAGGGTGGTGAGGCGGAGGTGATGGCGAGCGCAAACGGCCGGTGGTGTGGCGTGGCTCGCGCTCGGGCTCGTCGGAGAAGAAGGGGATGGCGGCTCGGTTTCGGCGTTCTTGCGACTGGAAGAGAGAGGGGGCGGAGGAATGGAGGCTGGCTCGCGCGGCGTGGCGTCTTGAAGGCGTCGCGGCCTGACGGGTGGGGCCAGGGCCGGCGTACGGGCGCCACCGCGCCTCCACGCGTCGCCGTTGCCCTGTGGCCGGTCGGCCACTGACGAACTGAATCGCGGTTCATTGACGCCATCGGTAGTGACTGACAGCGCGACTTTGGGTTTGATTAACGTCTAATCTAGCTCGTTTCAGTGGAAACTCCAATTACCAAAGTGGTAGAGCTATGTAAGCTCTACAATTTTGTAATAGGCCTCCAGAGCTGATTCGGTTTGGTTAGTGAGATATAGGGCCATTAAGTAGTGCTCAGTGAAACTGAAACCGGGTTTCAGTCACTGAAACCGACTGACAGCTCAAGTTCATGGCAAGATATCTCTTGAACCATTGAGAACCAGGCTTGGGTGCTATTGACAAAGTTGTAGGGCTACATGTGATCTACAAATTTGTCAATATGAGTGAAGGCTAGTTTGGCTTGGTTTGCAAACTACAAGCTTCTAAAGTAGGCATCAGCGAAACTGTAAGGTTCAATCCCAGACTTAGAAAAATTCTAAGTCCTGGAATTACACTACTAGCTGACTTGTGGGCCACTTTTGAGCATGTTGTGGTCATTTTCATGAGATGGTCATATTGAGACTTTTGTTCCCCATGAATTTCTTTACAACTTTGCTTAAGGGTGCTCTTCCATGCAAGATCTCTAAATTAGACTTTCTAATTGGTCAAACTAGAACCTTCTATGGTCAAATGGAAGTCAAACTTGTCATGGAGGGCAATTTTGGAATTTTGGTCAACATGAACCTTGATCCAAATGTTACTCTAAGTATAGCTAAGGTGTTGTAGGTCATGATTGATGACTTTACCTTTTTGTTACACCAACTAACAAATACTTTATGAAATCAATCAAGCAAGCCTTAAACAACACATGAATTGCATTACATGAAAATACTAAACATGGATTATGCATGTCATGCTTATGCAAATGCAATGCAATTAAGGATTAAACACTTGAGGTGTTACAGTGCTAATCTTGATGCAAGATAGGTGTACGGTTTGCGCCAAATGTACCATAGGCTCAGAAATTGTTTTGGACACACCCGGTGGTACTCCTACGTGATGAGGCTCAAGTGGAAGCTCGATTCAGTCCATTTGGAGATAGTGGTAATCTTGACGCAAGGTAGGTGCACGGTTTGCACCAAACAACTATAGGCTCAGAAATCAGTTTGGATGCACCTAGTGGTAGTCCTAGGTGACGAGACTCAAGTGGAAGCTCGGTTCAGCCCATTTGGAGATAGTGGTAATCTTGACGCAAGATAGGTGCATGGTTTGCACCAAACAACTATAGGCTCAGAAATCATTTTGGATGCACCCAGTGGTAATCCTAGGTGACGAGACTCATGTGGAAGCTCAGTTCAGCTCATTTGGAGATAGTGGTAACCTTGACGCAAGATAGGTGCATGGTTTGCACCGAGCATACTAGAGGTTCGAATATCATTTTGGACACACCCGATGGAACTACTAGGTGACGTGGTTAATGTGGTATCTCCTTTTGGTCTGTTTAGAGATAGGGTTAGTGTCAGTGCAAGATAGGTGCACGGTTTGTGCCAAACATACGATTGGCTCATAAATCATTTTGGACACACCCCGTGGTACTCCATGGTGACGAGACTCAAGTGCAAGCTCGGTTCAATCCGTTTGGAGATAGTGGTAATCTTGATGCAAGATAGGTGCACGGTTTGCGCCAAATATACCATAGGCTCAGAAATTATTTTGAACACACCCGGTGGTACTCCTACGTGATGAGGCTCAAGTGGATGCTCGATTCAATCCATTTGGAGATATTGGTAATCTTGATGCAAGATAGGTGCACGGTTTGCGCCAAATATACCATAGGCTCAGAAATTATTTTGGACACACCCGGTGGTACTCCTATGTGATGAGGCTCAAGTGGAAGCTCGATTTAGTCCATTTGGAGATAGTGGTAATCTTGACGCAAGATGGGTGCATGGTTTGCACCAAACAACTATGGGCTCAGAAATCATTTTGGATGCACCTAGTGGTAGTCCTAGGTGACGAGACTCAAGTGGAAGCTCGGTTCAGCCCATTTGGAGATAGTGGTAATCTTGACGCAAGATAGGTGCATGGTTTGCACCAAACAACTATAGGCTCAGAAATCATATTGGATGCACCTAGTGGTACTCCTAGGTGACGAGACTCAAGTGGAAGCTCGGTTCAGCCCATTTGGAGATAGTGGTAACCTTGACGCAAGATAGGTGCATGGTTTGCACCAAACAACTATAGGCTCAGAAATTGTTTTGGACACATCCGGTGGTACTCCTAGGTGATGAGGCTCAAGTGGAAGCTCGATTAAGTCCATTTGGAGATAGTGGTAATCTTTACGCAAGATAGTCGCACGGTTTGCACCAAACAGCTATAGGCTCAGAAATTATTTTGGATGCACCTAGTGGTACTCCTAGGTGACGAGACTCAAGTGGAAGCTCGGTTCAGCCCATTTGGAGATTGTGGTAATCTTGACGCAAGATAGGTGCATGGTTTGCACCAAACAACAATAGGCTCAGAAATCATATTGGATGCACCTAGTGGTACTCCTAGGTGACGAGACTCAAGTGGAAGCTCGGTTCAGCCCATTTGGAGATAGTGGTAACCTTGACGCAAGATAGGTGCATGGTTTGCACCAAACAACTATAGGCTCAGAAATTGTTTTGGACACACCTGGTGGTACTCCTAGGTGATGAGGCTCAAGTGGAAGCTCGATTCAGTCCATTTGGAGATAGTGGTAATCTTTACGCAAGATAGGTGCACGGTTTGCACCAAACAGCTATAGGCTCAGAAATCATTTTCGATGCACCTAGTGGTACTCCTAGGTGACGAGACTCAAGTGGAAGCTCGGTTGAGCCCATTTGGAGATAGTGGTAATCTTGACGCAAGATAGGTGCATGGTTTGCACCGAGCATACTAGAGGCTCGAATATCATTTTGGACGCACCGGATGGAACTACAAGGTGACGTGGGTAATGTGGAATCTCCTTTTGGTCCGTTTGGAGATAGGGTTAGTGTCAGTGCAAGATAGGTGCACGGTTTGCGCCAAACATACCATTGGCTCAGAAATCGTTTTGGACACACCCCGTGGTACTCCTTGGTGAGGAGACTCAAGTGCAAGCTCGGTTCAATCCGTTTGGAGATAGTGCTAATCTTGATGCAAGATAGGTGTACGGTTTGCGCCAAATGTACCATAGGCTCAGAAATTGTTTTGGACACACCCGGTGGTACTCCTACGTGATGAGGCTCAAGTGGAAGCTCGATTCAGTCCATTTGGAGATAGGGGTAATCTTGACGCAAGGTAGGTGCACGGTTTGCACCAAACAACTATAGGCTCAGAAATCAGTTTGGATGCACCTAGTGGTAGTCCTAGGTGACGAGACTCAAGTGGAAGCTCGGTTCAGCCCATTTGGAGATTGTGGTAATCTTGACGCAAGATAGGTGCATGGTTTGCACCAAACAACTATAGGCTCAGAAATCATTTTGGATGCACCCAGTGGTAATCCTAGGTGACGAGACTCATGTGGAAGCTCAGTTCAGCTCATTTGGAGATAGTGGTAACCTTGACGCAAGATAGGTGCATGGTTTGCACCGAGCATACTAGAGGTTCGAATATCATTTTGGACACACCCGATGGAACTACTAGGTGACGTGGTTAATGTGGTATCTAATTTTGGTCTGTTTAGAGATAGGGTTAGTGTCAGTGCAAGATAGGTGCACGGTTTGTGCCAAACATACTATTGGCTCAGAAATCATTTTGGACACACCCCGTGGTACTCCATGGTGACGAGACTCAAGTGCAAGCTCGGTTCAATCCGTTTGGAGATAGTGGTAATCTTGATGCAAGATAGGTGCACGGTTTGCGCCAAATATACCATAGGCTCAGAAATTATTTTGAACACACCCGGTGGTACTCCTACGTGATGAGGCTCAAGTGGAAGCTCGATTCAATCCATTTGGAGATAGTGGTAATCTTGATGCAAGATTGGTGCACGGTTTGCGCCAAATATACCATAGGCTCAGAAATTATTTTGGACACACCCGGTGGTACTCCTATGTGATGAGGCTCAAGTGGAAGCTCGATTTAGTCCATTTGGAGATAGTGGTAATCTTGACGCAAGATGGGTGCATGGTTTGCACCAAACAACTATGGGCTCAGAAATCATTTTGGATGCACCTAGTGGTACTCCTAGGTGACGAGACTCAAGTGGAAGCTCGGTTCAGCCCATTTGGAGATTGTGGTAATCTTGACGCAAGATAGGTGCATGGTTTGCACCAAACAACTATAGGCTCAGAAATCATATTGGATGCACCTAGTGGTACTCCTAGGTGACGAGACTCAAGTGGAAGCTCGGTTCAGCCCATTTGGAGATAGTGGTAAACTTGACGCAAGATAGGTGCATGGTTTGCACCAAACAACTATAGGCTCAGAAATTGTTTTGGACACATCCGGTGGTACTCCTAGGTGATGAGGCTCAAGTGGAAGCTCGATTAAGTCCATTTGGAGATAGTGGTAATCTTTACGCAAGATAGTTGCACGGTTTGCACCAAACAGCTATAGGCTCAGAAATTATTTTGGATGCACCTAGTGGTACTCCTAGGTGACGAGACTCAAGTGGAAGCTCGGTTCAGCCCATTTGGAGATAGTGGTAATCTTGACGCAAGATAGGTGCATGGTTTGCACCAAACAACAATAGGCTCAGAAATCATATTGGATGCACCTAGTGGTACTCCTAGGTGACGAGACTCAAGTGGAAGCTCGGTTCAGCCCATTTGGAGATAGTGGTAACCTTGACGCAAGATAGGTGCATGGTTTGCACCAAACAACTATAGGCTCAGAAATTGTTTTGGACACACCTGGTGGTACTCCTAGGTGATGAGGCTCAAGTGGAAGCTCGATTCAGTCCATTTGGAGATAGTGGTAATCTTTACGCAAGATAGGTGCACGGTTTGCACCAAACAGCTATAGGCTCAGAAATCATTTTGGATGCACCTAGTGGTACTCCTAGGTGACGAGACTCAAGTGGAAGCTCGGTTGAGCCCATTTGGAGATAGTGGTAATCTTGACGCAAGATAGGTGCATGGTTTGCACCGAGCTTACTAGAGGCTCGAATATCATTTTGGACGCACCGGATGGAACTACAAGGTGACGTGGGTAATGTGGAATCTCCTTTTGGTCCGTTTAGAGATAGGGTTAGTGTCAGTGCAAGATAGGTGCACGGTTTGCGCCAAACATACCATTGGCTCAGAAATCGTTTTGGACACACCCCGTGGTACTCCTTGGTGAGGAGACTCAAGTGCAAGCTCGGTTCAATCCGTTTGGAGATAGTGCTAATCTTGATGCAAGATAGGTGTACGGTTTGCGCCAAATGTACCATAGGCTCAGAAATTGTTTTGGACACACCCGGTGGTACTCCTACGTGATGAGGCTCAAGTGGAAGCTCGATTCAGTCCATTTGGAGATAGTGGTAATCTTGACGCAAGGTAGGTGCACGGTTTGCACCAAACAACTATAGGCTCAGAAATCAGTTTGGATGCACCTAGTGGTAGTCCTAGGTGACGAGACTCAAGTGGAAGCTCGGTTCAGCCCATTTGGAGATAGTGGTAATCTTGACGCAAGATAGGTGCATGGTTTGGACCAAACAACTATAGGCTCAGAAATCATTTTGGATGCACCCAGTGGTAATCCTAGGTGACGAGACTCATGTGGAAGCTCAGTTCAGCTCATTTGGAGATAGTGGTAACCTTGACGCAAGATAGGTGCATGGTTTGCACCGAGCATACTAGAGGTTCGAATATCATTTTGGACACACCCGATGGAACTACTAGGTGACGTGGTTAATGTGGTATCTCCTTTTGGTCTGTTTAGAGATAGGGTTAGTGTCAGTGCAAGATAGGTGCACGGTTTGTGCCAAACATACTATTGGCTCAGAAATCATTTTGGACACACCCCGTGGTACTCCATGGTGACGAGACTCAAGTGCAAGCTCGGTTCAATCCGTTTGGAGATAGTGGTAATCTTGATGCAAGATAGGTGCACGGTTTGCGCCAAATATACCATAGGCTCAGAAATTATTTTGAACACACCCAGTGGTACTCCTACGTGATGAGGCTCAAGTGGAAGCTCGATTCAATCCATTTGGAGATAGTGGTAATCTTGATGCAAGATAGGTGCACGGTTTGCGCCAAATATACCATAGGCTCAGAAATTATTTTGGACACACCCGGTGGTACTCCTATGTGATGAGGCTCAAGTGGAAGCTCGATTTAGTCTATTTGGAGATAGTGGTAATCTTGACGCAAGATGGGTGCATGGTTTGCACCAAACAACTATGGGCTCAGAAATCATTTTGGATGCACCTAGTGGTAGTCCTAGGTGACGAGACTCAAGTGGAAGCTCGGTTCTGCCCATTTGGAGATAGTGGTAATCTTGACGCAAGATAGGTGCATGGTTTGCACCAAACAACTATAGGCTCAGAAATCATATTGGATGCATCTAGTGGTACTCCGAGGTGACGAGACTCAAGTGGAAGCTCGGTTCAGCCCATTTGGAGATAGTGGTAACCTTGACGCAAGATAGGTGCATGGTTTGCACCAAACAACTATAGGCTCAGAAATTGTTTTGGACACATCCGGTGGTACTCCTAGGTGATGAGGCTCAAGTGGAAGCTCGATTAAGTCCATTTGGAGATAGTGGTAATCTTTACGCAAGATAGTTGCACGGTTTGCACCAAACAGCTATAGGCTCAGAAATTATTTTGGATGCACCTAGTGGTACTCCTAGGTGACGAGACTCAAGTGGAAGCTCGGTTCAGCCCATTTGGAGATAGTGGTAATCTTGACGCAAGATAGGTGCATGGTTTGCACCAAACAACAATAGGCTCAGAAATCATATTGGATGCACCTAGTGGTACTCCTAGGTGACGAGACTCAAGTGGAAGCTCGGTTCAGCCCATTTGGAGATAGTGGTAACCTTGACGCAAGATAGGTGCATGGTTTGCACCAAACAACTATAGGCTCAGAAATCATATTGGATGCACCTAGTGGTACTCCTAGGTGACGAGACTCAAGTGGAAGCTCGGTTCAGCCCATTTGGTGATAGTGGTAAACTTGACGCAAGATAGGTGCATGGTTTGCACCAAACAACTATAGGCTCAGAAATTGTTTTGGACACATCCGGTGGTACTCCTAGGTGATGAGGCTCAAGTGGAAGCTCGATTAAGTCCATTTGGAGATAGTGGTAATCTTTACGCAAGATAGTTGCACGGTTTGCACCAAACAGCTATAGGCTCAGAAATTATTTTGGATGCACCTAGTGGTACTCCTAGGTGACGAGACTCAAGTGGAAGCTCGGTTCAGCCCATTTGGAGATAGTGGTAATCTTGACGCAAGATAGGTGCATGGTTTGCACCAAACAACAATAGGCTCAGAAATCATATTGGATGCACCTAGTGGTACTCCTAGGTGACGAGACTCAAGTGGAAGCTCGGTTCAGCCCATTTGGAGATAGTGGTAACCTTGACGCAAGATAGGTGCATGGTTTGCACCAAACAACTATAGGCTCAGAAATTGTTTTGGACACACCTGGTGGTACTCCTAGGTGATGAGGCTCAAGTGGAAGCTCGATTCAGTCCATTTGGAGATAGTGGTAATCTTTACGCAAGATAGGTGCACGGTTTGCACCAAACAGCTATAGGCTCAGAAATCATTTTGGATGCACCTAGTGGTACTCCTAGGTGACGAGACTCAAGTGGAAGCTCGGTTGAGCCCATTTGGAGATAGTGGTAATCTTGACGCAAGATAGGTGCATGGTTTGCACCGAGCTTACTAGAGGCTCGAATATCATTTTGGACGCACCGGATGGAACTACAAGGTGACGTGGGTAATGTGGAATCTCCTTTTGGTCCGTTTAGAGATAGGGTTAGTGTCAGTGCAAGATAGGTGCACGGTTTGCGCCAAACATACCATTGGCTCAGAAATCGTTTTGGACACACCCCGTGGTACTCCTTGGTGAGGAGACTCAAGTGCAAGCTCGGTTCAATCCGTTTGGAGATAGTGCTAATCTTGATGCAAGATAGGTGTACGGTTTGCGCCAAATGTACCATAGGCTCAGAAATTGTTTTGGACACACCCGGTGGTACTCCTACGTGATGAGGCTCAAGTGGAAGCTCGATTCAGTCCATTTGGAGATAGTGGTAATCTTGACGCAAGGTAGGTGCACGGTTTGCACCAAACAACTATAGGCTCAGAAATCAGTTTGGATGCACCTAGTGGTAGTCCTAGGTGACGAGACTCAAGTGGAAGCTCGGTTCAGCCCATTTGGAGATAGTGGTAATCTTGACGCAAGATAGGTGCATGGTTTGGACCAAACAACTATAGGCTCAGAAATCATTTTGGATGCACCCAGTGGTAATCCTAGGTGACGAGACTCATGTGGAAGCTCAGTTCAGCTCATTTGGAGATAGTGGTAACCTTGACGCAAGATAGGTGCATGGTTTGCACCGAGCATACTAGAGGTTCGAATATCATTTTGGACACACCCGATGGAACTACTAGGTGACGTGGTTAATGTGGTATCTCCTTTTGGTCTGTTTAGAGATAGGGTTAGTGTCAGTGCAAGATAGGTGCACGGTTTGTGCCAAACATACTATTGGCTCAGAAATCATTTTGGACACACCCCGTGGTACTCCATGGTGACGAGACTCAAGTGCAAGCTCGGTTCAATCCGTTTGGAGATAGTGGTAATCTTGATGCAAGATAGGTGCACGGTTTGCGCCAAATATACCATAGGCTCAGAAATTATTTTGAACACACCCAGTGGTACTCCTACGTGATGAGGCTCAAGTGGAAGCTCGATTCAATCCATTTGGAGATAGTGGTAATCTTGATGCAAGATAGGTGCACGGTTTGCGCCAAATATACCATAGGCTCAGAAATTATTTTGGACACACCCGGTGGTACTCCTATGTGATGAGGCTCAAGTGGAAGCTCGATTTAGTCTATTTGGAGATAGTGGTAATCTTGACGCAAGATGGGTGCATGGTTTGCACCAAACAACTATGGGCTCAGAAATCATTTTGGATGCACCTAGTGGTAGTCCTAGGTGACGAGACTCAAGTGGAAGCTCGGTTCTGCCCATTTGGAGATAGTGGTAATCTTGACGCAAGATAGGTGCATGGTTTGCACCAAACAACTATAGGCTCAGAAATCATATTGGATGCATCTAGTGGTACTCCGAGGTGACGAGACTCAAGTGGAAGCTCGGTTCAGCCCATTTGGAGATAGTGGTAACCTTGACGCAAGATAGGTGCATGGTTTGCACCAAACAACTATAGGCTCAGAAATTGTTTTGGACACATCCGGTGGTACTCCTAGGTGATGAGGCTCAAGTGGAAGCTCGATTAAGTCCATTTGGAGATAGTGGTAATCTTTACGCAAGATAGTTGCACGGTTTGCACCAAACAGCTATAGGCTCAGAAATTATTTTGGATGCACCTAGTGGTACTCCTAGGTGACGAGACTCAAGTGGAAGCTCGGTTCAGCCCATTTGGAGATAGTGGTAATCTTGACGCAAGATAGGTGCATGGTTTGCACCAAACAACAATAGGCTCAGAAATCATATTGGATGCACCTAGTGGTACTCCTAGGTGACGAGACTCAAGTGGAAGCTCGGTTCAGCCCATTTGGAGATAGTGGTAACCTTGACGCAAGATAGGTGCATGGTTTGCACCAAACAACTATAGGCTCAGAAATTGTTTTGGACACACCTGGTGGTACTCCTAGGTGATGAGGCTCAAGTGGAAGCTCGATTCAGTCCATTTGGAGATAGTGGTAATCTTTACGCAAGATAGGTGCACGGTTTGCACCAAACAGCTATAGGCTCAGAAATCATTTTGGATGCACCTAGTGGTACTCCTAGGTGACGAGACTCAAGTGGAAGCTCGGTTGAGCCCATTTGGAGATAGTGGTAATCTTGACGCAAGATAGGTGCATGGTTTGCACCGAGCATACTAGAGGCTCGAATATCATTTTGGACGCACCGGATGGAACTACAAGGTGACGTGGGTAATGTGGAATCTCCTTTTGGTCCGTTTAGAGATAGGGTTAGTGTCAGTGCAAGATAGGTGCATGGTTTGCGCCAAACATACCATTGGCTCAGAAATCATTTTAGACACACCCCGTGGTACTCCTTGGTGAGGAGACTCAAGTGCAAGCTCGGTTCAATCCGTTTGGAGATAGTGCTAATCTTGATGCAAGATAGGTGTACGGTTTGCGCCAAATGTACCATAGGCTCAGAAATTGTTTTGGACACACCCGGTGGTACTCTTACGTGATGAGGCTCAAGTGGAAGCTCGATTCAGTCCATTTGGAGATAGTGGTAATCTTGACGCAAGGTAGGTGCACGGTTTGCACCAAACAACTATAGGCTCAGAAATCAGTTTGGATGCACCTAGTGGTAGTCCTAGGTGACGAGACACAAGTGGAAGCTCGGTTCAGCCCATTTGGAGATAGTGGTAATCTTGACGCAAGATAGGTGCATGGTTTGGACCAAACAACTATAGGCTCAGAAATCATTTTGGATGCACCCAGTGGTAATCCTAGGTGACGAGACTCATGTGGAAGCTCAGTTCAGCTGATTTGGAGATAGTGGTAACCTTGACGCAAGATAGGTGCATGGTTTGCACCGAGCATACTAGAGGTTCGAATATCATTTTGGACACACCCGATGGAACTACTAGGTGATGTGGTTAATGTGGTATCTCCTTTTGGTCTGTTTAGAGATAGGGTTAGTGTCAGTGCAAGATAGGTGCACGGTTTGTGCCAAACATACTATTGGCTCAGAAATCATTTTGGACACACCCCGTGGTACTCCATGGTGACGAGACTCAAGTGCAAGCTCGGTTCAATCCGTTTGGAGATAGTGGTAATCTTGATGCAAGATAGGTGCACGGTTTGCGCCAAATATACCATAGGCTCAGAAATTATTTTGAACACACCCAGTGGTACTCCTACGTGATGAGGCTCAAGTGGAAGCTCGATTCAATCCATTTGGAGATAGTGGTAATCTTGATGCAAGATAGGTGCACGGTTTGCGCCAAATATACCATAGGCTCAGAAATTATTTTGGACACACCCGGTGGTACTCCTATGTGATGAGGCTCAAGTGGAAGCTCGATTTAGTCTATTTGGAGATAGTGGTAATCTTGACGCAAGATGGGTGCATGGTTTGCACCAAACAACTATGGGCTCAGAAATCATTTTGGATGCACCTAGTGGTACTCCTAGGTGACGAGACTCAAGTGGAAGCTCGGTTCAGCCCATTTGGAGATAGTGGTAATCTTGACGCAAGATAGGTGCATGGTTTGCACCAAACAACTATAGGCTCAGAAATCATATTGGATGCACCTAGTGGTACTCCTAGGTGACGAGACTCAAGTGGAAGCTCGGTTCAGCCCATTTGGAGATAGTGGTAAACTTGACGCAAGATAGGTGCATGGTTTGCACCAAACAACTATAGGCTCAGAAATTGTTTTGGACACATCCGGTGGTACTCCTAGGTGATGAGGCTCAAGTGGAAGCTCGATTAAGTCCATTTGGAGATAGTGGTAATCTTTACGCAAGATAGTTGCACGATTTGCACCAAACAGCTATAGGCTCAGAAATTATTTTGGATGTACCTAGTGGTACTCCTAGGTGACGAGACTCAAGTGGAAGCTCGGTTTAGCCCATTTGGAGATAGTGGTAATCTTGACGCAAGATAGGTGCATGGTTTGCACCAAACAACAATAGGCTCAGAAATCATATTGGATGCACCTAGTGGTACTCCTAGGTGACGAGACTCAAGTGGAAGCTCGGTTCAGCCCATTTGGAGATAGTGGTAACCTTGACGCAAGATAGGTGCATGGTTTGCACCAAACAACTATAGGCTCAGAAATTGTTTTGGACACACCTGGTGGTACTCCTAGGTGATGAGGCTCAAGTGGAAGCTCGATTCAGTCCATTTGGAGATAGTGGTAATCTTTACGCAAGATAGGTGCACGGTTTGCACCAAACAGCTATAGGCTCAGAAATCATTTTGGATGCACCTAGTGGTACTCCTAGGTGACGAGACTCAAGTGGAAGCTCGGTTGAGCCCATTTGGAGATAGTGGTAATCTTGACGCAAGATAGGTGCATGGTTTGCACCGAGCATACTAGAGGCTCGAATATCATTTTGGACGCACCGGATGGAACTACAAGGTGACGTGGGTAATGTGGAATCTCCTTTTGGTCCGTTTAGAGATAGGGTTAGTGTCAGTGCAAGATAGGTGCACGGTTTGCGCCAAACATACCATTGGCTCAGAAATCGTTTTGGACACACCCCGTGGTACTCCTTGGTGAGGAGACTCAAGTGCAAGCTCGGTTCAATCCGTTTGGAGATAGTGCTAATCTTGATGCAAGATAGGTGTACGGTTTGCGCCAAATATACCATAGGCTCAGAAATTGTTTTGGACACACCCGGTGGTACTCCTACGTGATGAGGCTCAAGTGGAAGCTCGATTCAGTCCATTTGGAGATAGGGGTAATCTTGACGCAAGATAGGTGCACGGTTTGCACCAACAACTATCGGCTCAAAAATCATTTTGGATGCACCTAGTGGTACTTCTAGGTGACGAGACTCAAGTGGAAACTCGGTTCAGCCCATTTGGAGATAGTGGTAATCTTGACGCAAGATAGGTGCACGGTTTGCACCAAACAACTATAGGCTCAGAAATCATTTTGGATGCACCCAGTGGTACTCCTAGGTGATGAGACTCAAGTGGAAGCTCGGTTCAGCCCATTTGCAGATAGTGGTAATCTTGACGCAAGATAGGTGCATGGTTTGCACCAAGCATACTAGAGGCTCGAATATCATTTTGGACGCACCGGATGGAACTACAAGGTGACGTGGGTAATGTGGAATCTCCTTTTGGTCCGTTTAGAGATAGGGTTAGTGTCAGTGCAAGATAGGTGCACGGTTTGCGCCAAACATAGCATTGGCTCAGAAATCGTTTTGGACACACCCCGTGGTACTTCTTGGTGAGGAGACTCAAGTGCAAGCTCGGTTCAATCCGTTTGGAGATAGTGCTAATCTTGATGCAAGATAGGTGTACGGTTTGCGCCAAATGTACCATAGGCTCAGAAATTGTTTTGGACGCACCCGGTGGTACTCCTACGTGATGAGGCTCAAGTGGAAGCTCGATTCAGTCCATTTGGAGATAGTGGTAATCTTGACGCAAGGTAGGTGCACGGTTTGCACCAAACAACTATAGGCTCAGAAATCAGTTTGGATGCACCTAGTGGTAGTCCTAGGTGACGAGACTCAAGTGGAAGCTCGGTTCAGCCCATTTGGAGATAGTGGTAATCTTGACGCAAGATAGGTGCATGGTTTGCACCAAACAACTATAGGCTCAGAAATCATTTTGGATGCACCCAGTGGTAATCCTAGGTGACGAGACTCATGTGGAAGCTCAGTTCAGCTCATTTGGAGATAGTGGTAACCTTGACGCAAGATAGGTGCATGGTTTGCACCGAGCATACTAGAGGTTCGAATATCATTTTGGACACACCCGATGGAACTACTAGGTGACGTGGTGTAATGCCCCAAAACAAAAATTGCAATACCCAATAGAAGAAACAAAATTAAAGGAAAAATAGCTTTAGAGGGGTCCAAGTAAACTTAGGCCAGGCTATGTGGCAGCCCATCTCAAGCCCAACTTGTCCCTATCACCTAAACCATATAGAGAGGAAGTGTGCAGCAGGAAAACATGTTTTCCCTTTCCCCATTCCCTTTGTTCGACCTCCAGGACGCCCCCTCCTCTTCCCCACAGATCCCTCTCCTTCCTTAACACCTCCTACACAGCAAAAATTACAAGGGAAAAGGAGAAAACAGATTGAGAAGGAGGACAGGTTCAACACGAGGTATATCATCGGCGTAGATCGGCTTTCCCCCATCTCTATCTCGCTGCCCAAGGTTTAGGGTATAGCCAAGGTGAGGAATCTGCCTTTCCCTTTGTTTAATTGAGTTTTAGATGGCCTGTAGTCATGGGGCATATTGGTTTTATAGGGAGGATCTCCATCTGAATGCCGATCTAAGGTTCTGCTGCGCTGTAGATCGAGTGCTGCCGCTGTTTGTTCTGTTTAGGCAATAAAGACGATTTTTCCAGTGAAACTTGATAATAGGAAAGTTGTAGAGGGATTTCAGATCTATTATCTTGTAAAATTTCACGATTTTATCAGAAGTATTTTGAGAGTTATACTTCATTATTCGTGATGCAATCGTTCTGCCAAAAATCTGGACAGTTTTAGATCTAAGCAGATTTTGGCCATTTAAATGAAATAATTAGATCTTTTGATATGAACAAAAGTTGTAAGAATTTTGTTAAGCTTTCCATATTGGTAAAGAGTATAATTTGTGAGCTAGTATATCTCCAGTTATGAATTTTTGAAGTTTGATGTTCTGTTCTAGTCGACAGAAATATTCAGTGAAGTTCAATGGTTAATTACGCCATATTGCAGGCATCTTATGCAAAACTTTGCAATACAAATGTTATAACTAAGGGAGTTTTACATAATCTGGTGAACTTTGGCAATTTTTGGGTGTGTGGTCTAAAGTCTATGAAAAAGAGAATAATTAGTGCTGCTGTTAAGAACTGTAGGCTAAACGGTAGATGCTTTAGCGTCGGGTTTGAGGGCGCTCTAGTGTGTATTTGTTGTTGTTCTTGCTGGTATGTTTGTGTTTGTACTGAGTATTGCTTGTCATCAGGTGGTAGCACTTCGGAACATCGCTAGTGCTTTTGATCTCCTTCGGTAAAGAGGCAAGTAAATGTAGCGGTGGTTTGCTACCGTTTTGGCTTGTTATTTTCATCACCTACAGTTTAATGTCTATAATAATGTCACACCACTATTATTCATGACTTGTGAACTTGGTTTATTCAACCTTATGTGAATGTGGTCTTATTTATTTATTCATGGTGATGTACTATTCCACATTGCTATATGTGGCTAGCCCACAACCCTGAAGATGAAGTTGAAGTATTATTGGCGGTGTATATTAATTTTATTGCAGCATGCCAAGCGCATTGCATCATTCATTTGCATTGGAAGTTATGTCGTTGACCTATGGTCACGACCGTACCGGTACAGCATCATGGGATGCAGCTCCACACCTTGTTGGGTGTGCAGGCAGGAGTCATTTTGCATTGCATTCATGAAGTATATTATTGAAGTGGTCTATCCATATTGTTATGAAGCTCTATCATCTGGCTATGTTTTTAAATGGAAGTCTCATTTTTTTTATACCATGTCAAGTGGAAACTCCGTGTTAAATTTATGTTTAATTCCACTTGTGGTTTAAATAGCCAGTCAAAACAAGTTTGCTTGCTGAGATGTTTCATCTCACCCTTGCTTTACTCAATCCAGGTACTTGATGCTTGCTTGGAAGGGAAGGGGATTAGTTGCACGTCACACACTCCGTTAGAGGCTTCATGTTTAATTCATAATAATTTGGTTATGTTCCTTAGACATAATTGGGAGGAAATGTTTAAACTGTGGATGTTAAGCTTATTTATGTTGGAGCATCTCATTTTTTTGTGTTAGGATTTTGTTAATGTTAGTTTGGTGCTTCCGGTTATTATATATATCTTGCTTCTGCATTGTTTTTTAAATACAAGGGAGGTGCTGCCAAATCTTTGTTGGTTATGTGCGGCTGTGGGTTTTGTGATGTTTAGTGGCATCCTAGGATGTCTGTGGATTCTGGGGTGTTACAGTTGGTACCAAAGCGGGTTTTAGATTCTCGGAAAAAAAAATTAAAAATTAATTTGACACACTTGCACTTTTAAGATGGGTAATTATTGTTTTCTCTATTCTTGATTGTTGTGACATGATCTGTTAATTATATAATTTGTTTCAATTTAGGTTGGCGTGGGCTTGGTTTTGTTTTTTTAATGTGGTTGTTGTTTGCTTACCGTGGTGGCTGCAGTTATGCCGCCTAAAGGACGACGGGGTCGATCAGCGACTAATCGTTCTACGAATAATAATCCACCTCTTGATCCAACAGCAATGGCAGCTGCGATGCAGGCGATGCAGCAGGAGTTGGAGACCTTGAGGCAAGTTGTCAATACTGGCACTGCTACCGCTGCTACAGCTGGTGCCACTACTAGCACGGTTCCTGCTACGGGTGCTATTTCCGCTGGTGTTCCTCAGACTGCACTTCAGTCAGCGGTATTTCTCTTGTGAAGTGGATCGGCATGAAGTTGGATTCATTTGATGGTAGTGGCTCTCCAGTTGAGGCAGCAAATTGGTTGACCTATGTGGAGGACAAGATGGATGTCTTTGAGGTGGCTTATGGGGATCGTGTTCGCTATGGGACACAGTTGTTGAAGGGTGAGGCTCAGATATGGTGGAGAGGCGTGCAAACATCTCATTCATCTGCACCTGGATCTTTGACTTGGCATGTCTTGGCTAGGGAGTTCGAGAGGAGGTTTTACCCAGCTACTTTTCTGGAGAAGATGAAGATAGACCTGCAAACTTATAGGCAGGATAAGAAAACAGTGGCAGAGTATGAGGTGGGCTTCAACAATATTGTTCGGTTTGTTCCACATGTGGCGCGTAATGAGGTAGAGAAGGCAAGCCAGTTTCGTCAGGGTTTGAAACCTTCAATCAGGCACACTTTGGGGGCCTTTCCATTGGTGGATTTCCGCACCACTGTGGAGCAGGCTTTAGGGGTGGAGATGCAACAACAGTACACTAATGAAATTCAGAAACCTTCTAGTGCGGATCAGTCTCGCTCTCAGGATGACAAGAAGGGCCAGTCTGGTGGTCCAGCTCACAAGAAGGGGAAGTTTCAGCGTCACCATCCATATCGTGGCAAGTCCTCTCACTCTAGTTCTTTAGGAGGTAGTACACCTCAGTATCGGGCTATTCCTAAACCAGGTATGGGGCTAGTGTGTTTCCGCTGTGGTGATGCGCACCGACGTGCAGAGTGCCAGTGGAGTGGAAGATGTTCTATTTGTGGCCAGGACCACAAGGATGTGGTATGTAGGAAGAATCCAAATGCAAAGCTTCGTTGGGAACCAGTGTCTTCTTCAGCTTCTAGTGGCACTGCCAACATGATGTCATCCACACAGCAGCATGCTTTTGTGCCACCTACTCAGCAGTACTTGGTTTGCACCATCCTACCCTCAGTACTTAGCAGCTCCTACTTCTATACCGGCTGCTCCTTCGACGGCTCAGGCTGGGACCCTTCGGCTACCCCAACCTACTGCTCCTCTAGTGTATCCGCTGCCCTGGACTTCTACTCCTACTGGATTTTCGCCAGGTGTTTCTTCCTCTGCGGGTGTTCCTGGAGCTTATGCATTGCCCTCTGTTGATGGCAATAATGCAGATGTTGTTACAGGTACTATCTCGGTTGATTCATTTGATGCATATGCTCTTTTTGACTCTGGCGCTAGTTTCTCGTTTGTCTCGGAGGGTTTTGTGCTCGTGCTGGCCTCTCTGTGCAGAAGATTGGTCAGTCCATTGTGGTCAGTTCCGCTAAAGGTGTTATATCTAGTCACTCAATTTGTCCGGGTTGCTCTATCGTTCTTGCCGATGAGGGGTTTGTTGCCAATCTCGTGGTGATTCCCCTTGAGTCTTTTGATGTTATTCTAGGCATGGATTGGCTTTGTCAATACCAGGCTGTTATCTCTTGTTTCTGGAAGACAGTGTCTTTGCAGGCACCTTCAGGTAGAGAGGTAATCTTTGTAGGTAGTGCTATGAAGTACTCCCTTGCTCTTCTATGTCTATTGTTCCCAGATCGCTGGACTAGAAAATCTGGAATTCTCTTCTCTATGGTGGATGACAATGTGGTTGCCTTGCCAGTGGAGGACTTACGTGTGGTGTGTCATTACCCTGATGTGTTTCCTACTGAGCTTCCAAGTATTCCGCCTGAGCGTGATGTGGTTTTTGAAATTAAATTAGTTCCTGGTACACAACCTATCCATAAGACTCCATATCGGATGGCTCCAAAAGAGCAGGTTGAGTTGAAGCAGCAGTTGGATGATCTTCTTGCTAAGGGTTTTATCAGACCTAGCAAGTCGCCTTGGGCTTTTCCTGTACTATTTGTGGAGAAGAAGGATGGTACCAAGAGGTTGTGTGTGGATTATCGTGACCTTAATCGGGTGACCATCAAGAATAAGTATCCTTTACCTCGTATTGATGTGCTCTTTGAGCAATTGAGAGGTGCCAAGGTATTCTCTAAGATTGATTTGAATTCTGGCTATCATCAGTTGAGAATACGGGAGGAAGATATCGAGAAGACAGCTTTAGCACTAGGTATGGGCATTATGAATATATCGTTATGTCTTTTGGACTAACAAATGCCCCTGCTGTGTTTATGGAAGCTATGAATAGGATGCTACATGAGTACTTGGATGATTTCGTCGTTGTTTTCCTTGATGATATCTTGATTTACTCCACGTCCGAAGAAGAGCATGAGCGGCATCTTAGTCTTGTTCTGGATGCCCTTCGGAAGAATCAGTTTTATGCGAAATTGAAGAAGTGTGCTTTTTGGCTCTCTGAAGTGGCTTTTCTAGGTCATGTTATTAATCAACATGGCATTTTAGTTGATCCCAAGAATGTTGCTAGTGTTGTTAATTGGCAGAGACCTACTACAGTAACTGAGATTCGTAGTTTCTTGGTCTTGCTGGCTATTATCGGCGTTTTGTGCAGGATTTTTTCTAGTATTGCAAAGCCGATGACGAGACTTACTGAGAAGGGTGTTCCTTTGTATGGAACAATGATTGTGAGATCAGTTTCCAGACATTAAAGGATAAGTTGGTGAATGCTCCTATCTTGACGTTACCTGAGAGTGGCAAGCGTTTCACGGTGTATACAGATGCATCCCGTGTTGGTCTGGGATGTGTATTGATGCAAGATGGCAAAGTGATTGCTTATGGCTCTAGGCAGTTGAAGAAACATGAGAGAAATTATCCTACCCAAGATCTAGAATTGGCTGCCGTGGTGTTTGCCTTGAAGTCTTGGAGGCATTATCTCTATGGTGAGTCTTGTGACATCTATACTGACCACAAGAGTCTTAAATATATTTTCACTCAGAAGGAGCTCAATCTGAGGCAGCGTAGGTGGCTTGAGTTGATAAAAGATTATGAT
The DNA here is from genome assembly GCA_022457205.1 of Saccharum spontaneum. Classification (NCBI taxonomy): domain Eukaryota; kingdom Viridiplantae; phylum Streptophyta; class Magnoliopsida; order Poales; family Poaceae; genus Saccharum; species Saccharum spontaneum. Next base: position 52,748,351 of record CM039581.1, on the reverse strand, counting down.
CTTACGATTCAGTATCATCCAGGGAAGGCGAATGTGGTGGCAGATGCTCTTAGTAGAACTGGGGTTCCTAAGGTGGCAATGCCTTGATTGCGGATTTGGATCGTATGGGTGTCTCCTTATGCTATGCTGGCACTGCTAGAGAGGAGACCCAGTTGTTCATTCAGTCATTCCTTCTTGAGAGGGTGCGCGAGGCACAACAGCATGACCGTCTAATTCAGGAGGTTCGTAAGAGGATAGCGAATGGCAAACCTCGAGAGTTTAGTATCGATGAGAACGATGCAGTCCGGTTTAGAGGACGCCTTTGTGTGCCTCAAAAATCAGATGTGAAGATGGATATCTTGCGAGAAGGTCATCGGACTCCATACACTGTTCATCCTGGTGAGACAAAGATGTATAGAGATCTTAAGCAGAGCTTCTGGTGGAAGAGAATGAAGGTTGATATTGCCAAGTATGTTGCAGCTTGTGGTGTGTGCCAGCAAGTGAAGGCTGAGCATAAGAGGCCTGCAGGTTTATTGAAACCTTTAGAGATTCCAGAATGGAAGTGGGAATATATTACTATGGATTTTGTGGTTGGTTTACCACGATCTCCTCGGGGTAATGATGCAATTTGGGTTGTGGTAGATAGACTCACTAAGGTGGCTCATTTTATTCCAATGAAGACCAAGAATTCTGCTGCAGACTTGGTCCCCTTGTATATGAAGGAGGTAGTGAGGCTGCATGGAGTGCCAAAGTCTATTGTTTCAGATCGAGACTCCAAATTTGTTTCCAATTTTTGGAGGAGCTTACATAGCGCTTTGGGGACGAAGCTTGACATGAGTGTTGCTTTTCACCCTCAAACTGATGGTCAGTCCGAGCGTACTATCCAGACTTTGGAGGACATGCTACGTGCCTGTGTCCTTTCCTGAAGGGTAGTTGGGAGGAT
>CM039581.1:52662637-52747329 GCA_022457205.1 Saccharum spontaneum | reverse complement strand
AGGTGCACTGTTTGCGCCAAATATACCATAGGCTCAGAAATTATTTTGGACACACCCGGTGGTACTCCTATGTGATGAGGCTCAAGTGGAAGCTCGATTTAGTCCATTTGGAGATAGTGGTAATCTTGACGCAAGATGGGTGCATGGTTTGCACCAAACAACTATGGGCTCAGAAATCATTTTGGATGCACCTAGTGGTACTCCTAGGTGACGAGACTCAAGTGGAAGCTCGGTTCAGCCCATTTGGAGATAGTGGTAATCTTGACGCAAGATAGGTGCATGGTTTGCACCAAACAACTATAGGCTCAGAAATCATATTGGATGCACCTAGTGGTACTCCTAGGTGACGAGACTCAAGTGGAAGCTCGGTTCAGCCCATTTGGAGATAGTGGTAACCTTGACGCAAGATAGGTGCATGGTTTGCACCAAACAACTATAGGCTCAGAAATTGTTTTGGACACATCCGGTGGTACTCCTAGGTGATGAGGCTCAAGTGGAAGCTCGATTAAGTCCATTTGGAGATAGTGGTAATCTTTACGCAAGATAGTTGCACGGTTTGCACCAAACAGCTATAGGCTCATAAATTATTTTGGATGCACCTAGTGGTACTCCTAGGTGACGAGACTCAAGTGGAAGCTCGGTTCAGCCCATTTGGAGATTGTGGTAATCTTGACGCAAGATAGGTGCATGGTTTGCACCAAACAACAATAGGCTCAGAAATCATATTGGATGCACCTAGTGGTACTCCTAGGTGACGAGACTCAAGTGGAAGCTCGGTTCAGCCCATTTGGAGATAGTGGTAACCTTGACGCAAGATAGGTGCATGGTTTGCACCAAACAACTATAGGCTCAGAAATTGTTTTGGACACACCTGGTGGTACTCCTAGGTGATGAGGCTCAAGTGGAAGCTCGATTCAGTCCATTTGGAGATAGTGGTAATCTTTACGCAAGATAGGTGCACGGTTTGCACCAAACAGCTATAGGCTCAGAAATCATTTTGGATGCACCTAGTGGTACTCCTAGGTGACGAGACTCAAGTGGAAGCTCGGTTGAGCCCATTTGGAGATAGTGGTAATCTTGACGCAAGATAGGTGCATGGTTTGCACCGAGCATACTAGAGGCTCGAATATCATTTTGGACGCACCGGATGGAACTACAAGGTGACGTGGGTAATGTGGAATCTCCTTTTGGTCCGTTTAGAGATAGGGTTAGTGTCAGTGCAAGATAGGTGCACGGTTTGCGCCAAACATACCATTGGCTCAGAAATCGTTTTGGACACACCCCGTGGTACTCCTTGGTGAGGAGACTCAAGTGCAAGCTCGGTTCAATCCGTTTGGAGATAGTGCTAATCTTGATGCAAGATAGGTGTACGGTTTGCGCCAAATGTACCATAGGCTCAGAAATTGTTTTGGACACACCCGGTGGTACTCCTACGTGATGAGGCTCAAGTGGAAGCTCGATTCAGTCCATTTGGAGATAGTGGTAATATTGACGCAAGGTAGGTACACGGTTTGCACCAAACAACTATAGGCTCAGAAATCTGTTTGGATGCACCTAGTGGTAGTCCTAGGTGACGAGACTCAAGTGGAAGCTCGGTTCAGCCCATTTGGAGATAGTGGTAATCTTGACACAAGATAGGTGCATGGTTTGCACCAAACAACTATAGGCTCAGAAATCATTTTGGATGCACCCAGTGGTAATCCTAGGTGACGAGACTCATGTGGAAGCTCAGTTCAGCTCATTTGGAGATAGTGGTAACCTTGACGCAAGATAGGTGCATGGTTTGCACCGAGCATACTAGAGGTTCGAATATCATTTTGGACACACCCGATGGAACTACTAGGTGACGTGGTTAATGTGGTATCTCCTTTTGGTCTGTTTAGAGATAGGGTTAGTGTCAGTGCAAGATAGGTGCACGGTTTGTGCCAAACATACGATTGGCTCAGAAATCATTTTGGACACACCCCGTGGTACTCCATGGTGACGAGACTCAAGTGCAAGCTCGGTTCAATCCGTTTGGAGATAGTGGTAATCTTGATGCAAGATAGGTGCACGGTTTGCGCCAAATATACCATAGGCTCAGAAATTATTTTGAACACACCCGGTGGTACTCCTACGTGATGAGGCTCAAGTGGATGCTCGATTCAATCCATTTGGAGATAGTGGTAATCTTGATGCAAGATAGGTGCACGGTTTGCGCCAAATATACCATAGGCTCAGAAATTATTTTGGACACACCCGGTGGTACTCCTATGTGATGAGGCTCAAGTGGAAGCTCGATTTAGTCCATTTGGAGATAGTGGTAATCTTGACGCAAGATGGGTGCATGGTTTGCACCAAACAACTATGGGCTCAGAAATCATTTTGGATGCACCTAGTGGTACTCCTAGGTGACAAGACTCAAGTGGAAGCTCGGTTCAGCCCATTTGGAGATAGTGGTAATCTTGACGCAAGATAGGTGCATGGTTTGCACCAAACAACTATAGGCTCAGAAATCATATTGGATGCACCTAGTGGTACTCCTAGGTGACGAGACTCAAGTGGAAGCTCGGTTCAGCCCATTTGGAGATAGTGGTAACCTTGACGCAAGATAGGTGCATGGTTTGCACCAAACAACTATAGGCTCAGAAATTGTTTTGGACACATCCGGTGGTACTCCTAGGTGATGAGGCTCAAGTGGAAGCTCGATTAAGTCCATTTGGAGATAGTGGTAATCTTTACGCAAGATAGTTGCACGGTTTGCACCAAACAGCTATAGGCTCATAAATTATTTTGGATGCACCTAGTGGTACTCCTAGGTGACGAGACTCAAGTGGAAGCTCGGTTCAGCCCATTTGGAGATTGTGGTAATCTTGACGCAAGATAGGTGCATGGTTTGCACCAAACAACAATAGGCTCAGAAATCATATTGGATGCACCTAGTGGTACTCCTAGGTGACGAGACTCAAGTGGAAGCTCGGTTCAGCCCATTTGGAGATAGTGGTAACCTTGACGCAAGATAGGTGCGTGGTTTGCACCGAGCGTACTAGAGGCTCGAATATCATTTTGGACGCACCGGATGGAACTACTAGTTGACGTGGCTCATGGGGAATCTCCTTTTGGTCCGTTTAGAGATAGGGTTAGTGTCAGTGCAAGATAGGTGCACGGTTTGCGCCAAACATACCATTGGCTCAGAAATCGTTTTGGACACACCCCGTGGTACTCCTTGGTGAGGAGACTCAAGTGCAAGCTCGGTTCAATCCGTTTGGAGATAGTGCTAATCTTGATGCAAGATAGGTGTACGGTTTGCGCCAAATGTACCATAGGCTCAGAAATTGTTTTGGACACACCCGGTGGTACTCCTACGTGATGAGGCTCAAGTGGAAGCTCGATTCAGTCCATTTGGAGATAGTGGTAATCTTGACGCAAGGTAGGTGCACGGTTTGCACCAAACAACTATAGGCTCAGAAATCATTTTGGATGCACCCAGTGGTAATCCTAGGTGACGAGACTCATGTGTAAGCTCAGTTCAGCTCATTTGGAGATAGTGGTAACCTTGACGCAAGATAGGTGCATGGTTTGCACCGAGCATACTAGAGGTTCGAATATCATTTTGGACACACCCGATGGAACTACTAGGTGACGTGGTTAATGTGGTATCTAATTTTGGTCTGTTTAGAGATAGGGTTAGTGTCAGTGCAAGATAGGTGCACGGTTTGTGCCAAACATACTATTGGCTCAGAAATCATTTTGGACACACCCCGTGGTACTCCATGGTGACGAGACTCAAGTGCAAGCTCGGTTCAATCCGTTTGGAGATAGTGGTAATCTTGATGCAAGATAGGTGCACGGTTTGCGCCAAATATACCATAGGCTCAGAAATTATTTTGAACACACCCGGTGGTACTCCTACGTGATGAGGCTCAAGTGGAAGCTCGATTCAATCCATTTGGAGATAGTGGTAATCTTGATGCAAGATAGGTGCACGGTTTGCGCCAAATATACCATAGGCTCAGAAATTATTTTGGACACACCCGGTGGTACTCCTATGTGATGAGGCTCAAGTGGAAGCTCGATTTAGTCCATTTGGAGATAGTGGTAATCTTGACGCAAGATGGGTGCATGGTTTGCACCAAACAACTATGGGCTCAGAAATCATTTTGGATGCACCTAGTGGTACACCTAGGTGACGAGACTCAAGTGGAAGCTCGGTTCAGCCCATTTGGAGATAGTGGTAATCTTGACGCAAGATAGGTGCATGGTTTGCACCAAACAACTATAGGCTCAGAAATCATATTGGATGCACCTAGTGGTACTCCTAGGTGACGAGACTCAAGTGGAAGCTCGGTTCAGCCCATTTGGAGATAGTGGTAAACTTGACGCAAGATAGGTGCATGGTTTGCACCAAACAACTATAGGCTCAGAAATTGTTTTGGACACATCCGGTGGTACTCCTAGGTGATGAGGCTCAAGTGGAAGCTCGATTAAGTCCATTTGGAGATAGTGGTAATCTTTACGCAAGATAGTTGCACGGTTTGCACCAAACAGCTATAGGCTCAGAAATTATTTTGGATGCACCTAGTGGTACTCCTAGGTGACGAGACTCAAGTGGAAGCTCGGTTCAGCCCATTTGGAGATAGTGGTAACCTTGACGCAAGATAGGTGCATGGTTTGCACCGAGCGTACTAGAGGCTCGAATATCATTTTGGACGCACCGGATGGAACTACTAGTTGACGTGGCTCATGGGGAATCTCCTTTTGGTCCGTTTAGAGATAGGGTTAGTGTCAGTGCAAGATAGGTGCACGGTTTGCGCCAAACATACCATTGGCTCAGAAATCGTTTTGGACACACCCCGTGGTACTCCTTGGTGAGGAGACTCAAGTGCAAGCTCGGTTCAATCCGTTTGGAGATAGTGCTAATCTTGATGCAAGATAGGTGTACGGTTTGCGCCAAATGTACCATAGGCTCAGAAATTGTTTTGGACACACCCGGTGGTACTCCTACGTGATGAGGCTCAAGTGGAAGCTCGATTCAGTCCATTTGGAGATAGTGGTAATCTTGACGCAAGGTAGGTGCACGGTTTGCACCAAACAACTATAGGCTCAGAAATCATTTTGGATGCACCCAGTGGTAATCCTAGGTGACGAGACTCATGTGTAAGCTCAGTTCAGCTCATTTGGAGATAGTGGTAACCTTGACGCAAGATAGGTGCATGGTTTGCACCGAGCATACTAGAGGTTCGAATATCATTTTGGACACACCCGATGGAACTACTAGGTGACGTGGTTAATGTGGTATCTAATTTTGGTCTGTTTAGAGATAGGGTTAGTGTCAGTGCAAGATAGGTGCACGGTTTGTGCCAAACATACTATTGGCTCAGAAATCATTTTGGACACACCCCGTGGTACTCCATGGTGACGAGACTCAAGTGCAAGCTCGGTTCAATCCGTTTGGAGATAGTGGTAATCTTGATGCAAGATAGGTGCACGGTTTGCGCCAAATATACCATAGGCTCAGAAATTATTTTGAACACACCCGGTGGTACTCCTACGTGATGAGGCTCAAGTGGAAGCTCGATTCAATCCATTTGGAGATAGTGGTAATCTTGATGCAAGATAGGTGCACGGTTTGCGCCAAATATACCATAGGCTCAGAAATTATTTTGGACACACCCGGTGGTACTCCTATGTGATGAGGCTCAAGTGGAAGCTCGATTTAGTCCATTTGGAGATAGTGGTAATCTTGACGCAAGATGGGTGCATGGTTTGCACCAAACAACTATGGGCTCAGAAATCATTTTGGATGCACCTAGTGGTACTCCTAGGTGACGAGACTCAAGTGGAAGCTCGGTTCAGCCCATTTGGAGATAGTGGTAATCTTGACGCAAGATAGGTGCATGGTTTGCACCAAACAACTATAGGCTCAGAAATCATATTGGATGCACCTAGTGGTACTCCTAGGTGACGAGACTCAAGTGGAAGCTCGGTTCAGCCCATTTGGAGATAGTGGTAAACTTGACGCAAGATAGGTGCATGGTTTGCACCAAACAACTATAGGCTCAGAAATTGTTTTGGACACATCCGGTGGTACTCCTAGGTGATGAGGCTCAAGTGGAAGCTCGATTAAGTCCATTTGGAGATAGTGGTAATCTTTACGCAAGATAGTTGCACGGTTTGCACCAAACAGCTATAGGCTCAGAAATTATTTTGGATGCACCTAGTGGTACTCCTAGGTGACGAGACTCAAGTGGAAGCTCGGTTCAGCCCATTTGGAGATAGTGGTAATCTTGACGCAAGATAGGTGCATGGTTTGCACCAAACAACAATAGGCTCAGAAATCATATTGGATGCACCTAGTGGTACTCCTAGGTGACGAGACTCAAGTGGAAGCTCGGTTCAGCCCATTTGGAGATAGTGGTAACCTTGACGCAAGATAGGTGCATGGTTTGCACCAAACAACTATAGGCTCAGAAATTGTTTTGGACACACCTGGTGGTACTCCTAGGTGATGAGGCTCAAGTGGAAGCTCGATTCAGTCCATTTGGAGATAGTGGTAATCTTTACGCAAGATAGGTGCACGGTTTGCACCAAACAGCTATAGGCTCAGAAATCATTTTGGATGCACCTAGTGGTACTCCTAGGTGACGAGACTCAAGTGGAAGCTCGATTGAGCCCATTTGGAGATAGTGGTAATCTTGACGCAAGATAGGTGCATGGTTTGCACCAAACAACAATAGGCTCAGAAATCATATTGGATGCACCTAGTGGTACTCCTAGGTGACGAGACTCAAGTGGAAGCTCGGTTCAGCCCATTTGGAGATAGTGGTAACCTTGACGCAAGATAGGTGCATGGTTTGCACCAAACAACTATAGGCTCAGAAATTGTTTTGGACACACCTGGTGGTACTCCTAGGTGATGAGGCTCAAGTGGAAGCTCGATTCAGTCCATTTGGAGATAGTGGTAATCTTTACGCAAGATAGGTGCACGGTTTGCACCAAACAGCTATAGGCTCAGAAATCATTTTGGATGCACCTAGTGGTACTCCTAGGTGACGAGACTCAAGTGGAAGCTCGGTTGAGCCCATTTGGAGATAGTGGTAATCTTGACGCAAGATAGGTGCATGGTTTGCACCGAGCATACTAGAGGCTCGAATATCATTTTGGACGCACCGGATGGAACTACAAGGTGACGTGGGTAATGTGGAATCTCCTTTTGGTCCGTTTAGAGATAGGGTTAGTGTCAGTGCAAGATAGGTGCACGGTTTGCGCCAAACATACCATTGGCTCAGAAATCGTTTTGGACACACCCCGTGGTACTCCTTGGTGAGGAGACTCAAGTGCAAGCTCGGTTCAATCCGTTTGGAGATAGTGCTAATCTTGATGCAAGATAGGTGTACGGTTTGCGCCAAATGTACCATAGGCTCAGAAATTGTTTTGGACACACCCGGTGGTACTCCTACGTGATGAGGCTCAAGTGGAAGCTCGATTCAGTCCATTTGGAGATAGTGGTAATCTTGACGCAAGGTAGGTGCACGGTTTGCACCAAACAACTATAGGCTCAGAAATCAGTTTGGATGCACCTAGTGGTAGTCCTAGGTGACGAGACTCAAGTGGAAGCTCGGTTCAGCCCATTTGGAGATAGTGGTAATCTTGACGCAAGATAGGTGCATGGTTTGGACCAAACAACTATAGGCTCAGAAATCATTTTGGTTGCACCCAGTGGTAATCCTAGGTGACGAGACTCATGTGGAAGCTCAGTTCAGCTCATTTGGAGATAGTGGTAACCTTGACGCAAGATAGGTGCATGGTTTGCACCGAGCATACTAGAGGTTCGAATATCATTTTGGACACACCCGATGGAACTACTAGGTGACGTGGTTAATGTGGTATCTCCTTTTGGTCTGTTTAGAGATAGGGTTAGTGTCAGTGCAAGATAGGTGCACGGTTTGTGCCAAACATACTATTGGCTCAGAAATCATTTTGGACACACCCCGTGGTACTCCATGGTGACGAGACTCAAGTGCAAGCTCGGTTCAATCCGTTTGGAGATAGTGGTAATCTTGATGCAAGATAGGTGCACGGTTTGCGCCAAATATACCATAGGCTCAGAAATTATTTTGAACACACCCAGTGGTACTCCTACGTGATGAGGCTCAAGTGGAAGCTCGATTCAATCCATTTGGAGATAGTGGTAATCTTGATGCAAGATAGGTGCACGGTTTGCGCCAAATATACCATAGGCTCAGAAATTATTTTGGACACACCCGGTGGTACTCCTATGTGATGAGGCTCAAGTGGCAGCTCGATTTAGTCCATTTGGAGATAGTGGTAATCTTGACGCAAGATGGGTGCATGGTTTGCACCAAACAACTATGGGCTCAGAAATCATTTTGGATGCACCTAGTGGTACTCCTAGGTGACGAGACTCAAGTGGAAGCTCGGTTCAGCCCATTTGGAGATAGTGGTAATCTTGACGCAAGATAGGTGCATGGTTTGCACCAAACAACTATAGGCTCAGAAATCATATTGGATGCATCTAGTGGTACTCCGAGGTGACGAGACTCAAGTGGAAGCTCGGTTCAGCCCATTTGGAGATAGTGGTAACCTTGACGCAAGATAGGTGCATGGTTTGCACCAAACAACTATAGGCTCAGAAATTGTTTTGGACACATCCGGTGGTACTCCTAGGTGATGAGGCTCAAGTGGAAGCTCGATTAAGTCCATTTGGAGATAGTGGTAATCTTTACGCAAGATAGTTGCACGGTTTGCACCAAACAGCTATAGGCTCAGAAATTATTTTGGATGCACCTAGTGGTACTCCTAGGTGACGAGACTCAAGTGGAAGCTCGGTTCATCCCATTTGGAGATAGTGGTAATCTTGACGCAAGATAGGTGCATGGTTTGCACCAAACAACAATAGGCTCAGAAATCATATTGGATGTACCTAGTGGTACTCCTAGGTGACGAGACTCAAGTGGAAGCTCGGTTCAGCCCATTTGGAGATAGTGGTAACCTTGACGCAAGATAGGTGCATGGTTTGCACCAAACAACTATAGGCTCAGAAATTGTTTTGGACACACCTGGTGGTACTCCTAGGTGATGAGGCTCAAGTGGAAGCTCGATTCAGTCCATTTGGAGATAATGGTAATCTTTACGCAAGATAGGTGCACGGTTTGCACCAAACAGCTATAGGCTCAGAAATCATTTTGGATGCACCTAGTGGTACTCCTAGGTGACGAGACTCAAGTGGAAGCTCGGTTGAGCCCATTTGGAGATAGTGGTAATCTTGACGCAAGATAGGTGCATGGTTTGCACCGAGCATACTAGAGGCTCGAATATCATTTTGGACGCACCGGATGGAACTACAAGGTGACGTGGGTAATGTGGAATCTCCTTTTGGTCCGTTTAGAGATAGGGTTAGTGTCAGTGCAAGATAGGTGCACGGTTTGCGCCAAACATACCATTGGCTCAGAAATCATTTTGGACACACCCCGTGGTACTCCTTGGTGAGGAGACTCAAGTGCAAGCTCAGTTCAATCCGTTTGGAGATAGTGCTAATCTTGATGCAAGATAGGTGTACGGTTTGCGCCAAATGTACCATAGGCTCAGAAATTGTTTTGGACACACCCGGTGGTACTCCTACGTGATGAGGCTCAAGTGGAAGCTCGATTCAGTCCATTTGGAGATAGTGGTAATCTTGACGCAAGGTAGGTGCACGGTTTGCACCAAAGAACTATAGGCTCAGAAATCAGTTTGGATGCACCTAGTGGTAGTCCTAGGTGACGAGACTCAAGTGGAAGCTCGGTTCAGCCCATTTGGAGATAGTGGTAATCTTGACGCAAGATAGGTGCATGGTTTGGACCAAACAACTATAGGCTCAGAAATCATTTTGGATGCACCCAGTGGTAATCCTAGGTGACGAGACTCATGTGGAAGCTCAGTTCAGCTCATTTGGAGATAGTGGTAACCTTGACGCAAGATAGGTGCATGGTTTGCACCGAGCATACTAGAGGTTCGAATATCATTTTGGACACACCCGATGGAACTACTAGGTGACGTGGTTAATGTGGTATCTCCTTTTGGTCTGTTTAGAGATAGGGTTAGTGTCAGTGCAAGATAGATGCACGGTTTGTGCCAAACATACTATTGGCTCAGAAATCATTTTGGACACACCCCGTGGTACTCCATGGTGACGAGACTCAAGTGCAAGCTCAGTTCAATCCGTTTGGAGATAGTGGTAATCTTGATGTAAGATAGGTGCACGGTTTGCGCCAAATATACCATAGGCTCAGAAATTATTTTGAACACACCCAGTGGTACTCCTACGTGATGAGGCTCAAGTGGAAGCTCGATTCAATCCATTTGGAGATAGTGGTAATCTTGATGCAAGATAGGTGCACGGTTTGCGCCAAATATACCATAGGCTCAGAAATTATTTTGGACACACCCGGTGGTACTCCTATGTGATGAGGCTCAAGTGGAAGCTCGATTTAGTCTATTTGGAGATAGTGGTAATCTTGACGCAAGATGGGTGCATGGTTTGCACCAAACAACTATGGGCTCATAAATCATTTTGGATGCACCTAGTGGTACTCCTAGGTGACGAGACTCAAGTGGAAGCTCGGTTCAGCCCATTTGGAGATAGTGGTAATCTTGACGCAAGATAGGTGCATGGTTTGCACCAAACAACTATAGGCTCAGAAATCATATTGGATGCACCTAGTGGTACTCCTAGGTGACGAGACTCAAGTGGAAGCTCGGTTCAGCCCATTTGGAGATAGTGGTAACCTTGACGCAAGATAGGTGCATGGTTTGCACCAAACAACTATAGGCTCAGAAATTGTTTTGGACACATCCGGTGGTACTCCTAGGTGATGAGGCTCAAGTGGAAGCTCGATTAAGTCCATTTGGAGATAGTGGTAATCTTTACGCAAGATAGTTGCACGATTTGCACCAAACAGCTATAGGCTCAGAAATTATTTTGGATGCACCTAGTGGTACTCCTAGGTGACGAGACTCAAGTGGAAGCTCGGTTTAGCCCATTTGGAGATAGTGGTAATCTTGACGCAAGATAGGTGCATGGTTTGCACCAAACAACAATAGGCTCAGAAATCATATTGGATGCACCTAGTGGTACTCCTAGGTGACGAGACTCAAGTGGAAGCTCGGTTCAGCCCATTTGGAGATAGTGGTAACCTTGACGCAAGATAGGTGCATGGTTTGCACCAAACAACTATAGGCTCAGAAATTGTTTTGGACACACCTGGTGGTACTCCTAGGTGATGAGGCTCACGTGGAAGCTCGATTCAGTCCATTTGGAGATAGTGGTAATCTTTACGCAAGATAGGTGCACGGTTTGCACCAAACAGCTATAGGCTCAGAAATCATTATGGATGCACCTAGTGGTACTCCTAGGTGACGAGAATCAAGTGGAAGCTCGGTTCAGCCCATTTGGAGATAGTGGTAACCTTGACGCAAGATAGGTGCATGGTTTGCACCAAACAACTATAGGCTCAGAAATTGTTTTGGACACACCTGGTGGTACTCCTAGGTGATGAGGCTCAAGTGGAAGCTCGATTCAGTCCATTTGGAGATAGTGGTAATCTTTACGCAAGATAGGTGCACGGTTTGCACCAAACAGCTATAGGCTCAGAAATCATTTTGGATGCACCTAGTGGTACTCCTAGGTGACGAGACTCAAGTGGAAGCTCGGTTGAGCCTATTTGGAGATAGTGGTAATCTTGACGCAAGATAGGTGCATGGTTTGCACCGAGCATACTAGAGGCTCGAATATCATTTTGGACGCACCGGATGGAACTACAAGGTGACGTGGGTAATGTGGAATCTCCTTTTGGTCCGTTTAGAGATAGGGTTAGTGTCAGTGCAAGATAGGTGCACGGTTTGCGCCAAACATACCATTGGCTCAGAAATCGTTTTGGACACACCCCGTGGTACTCCTTGGTGAGGAGACTCAAGTGCAAGCTCGGTTCAATCCGTTTGGAGATAGTGCTAATCTTGATGCAAGATAGGTGTACGGTTTGCGCCAAATGTACCATAGGCTCAGAAATTGTTTTGGACACACCCGGTGGTACTCCTACGTGATGAGGCTCAAGTGGAAGCTCGATTCAGTCCATTTGGAGATAGTGGTAATCTTGACGCAAGGTAGGTGCACGGTTTGCACCAAACAACTATAGGCTCAGAAATCAGTTTGGATGCACCTAGTGGTAGTCCTAGGTGACGAGACTCAAGTGGAAGCTCGGTTCAGCCCATTTGGAGATAGTGGTAATCTTGACGCAAGATAGGTGCATGGTTTGGACCAAACAACTATAGGCTCAGAAATCATTTTGGATGCACCCAGTGGTAATCCTAGGTGACGAGACTCATGTGGAAGCTCAGTTCAGCTCATTTGGAGATAGTGGTAACCTTGACGCAAGATAGGTGCATGGTTTGCACCGAGCATACTAGAGGTTCGAATATCATTTTGGACACACCCGATGGAACTACTAGGTGACGTGGTTAATGTGGTATCTCCTTTTGGTCTGTTTAGAGATAGGGTTAGTGTCAGTGCAAGATAGGTGCACGGTTTGTGCCAAACATACTATTGGCTCAGAAATCATTTTGGACACACCCCGTGGTACTCCATGGTGACGAGACTCAAGTGCAAGCTCGGTTCAATCCGTTTGGAGATAGTGGTAATCTTGATGCAAGATAGGTGCACGGTTTGCGCCAAATATACCATAGGCTCAGAAATTATTTTGAACACACCCAGTGGTACTCCTACGTGATGAGGCTCAAGTGGAAGCTCGATTCAATCCATTTGGAGATAGTGGTAATCTTGATGCAAGATAGGTGCACGGTTTGCGCCAAATATACCATAGGCTCAGAAATTATTTTGGACACACCCGGTGGTACTCCTAGGTGACGAGACTCAAGTGGAAGCTCGGTTCAGCCCATTTGGAGATAGTGGTAATCTTGACGCAAGATAGGTGCATGGTTTGCACCAAATAACTATAGGCTTAGAAATCATATTGGATGCATCTAGTGGTACTCCGAGGTGACGAGACTCAAGTGGAAGCTCGGTTCAGCCCATTTGGAGATAGTGGTAACCTTGACGCAAGATAGGTGCATGGTTTGCACCAAACAACTATAGGCTCAGAAATTGTTTTGGACACATCCGGTGGTACTCCTAGGTGATGAGGCTCAAGTGGAAGCTCGATTAAGTCCATTTGGAGATAGTGGTAATCTTTACGCAAGATAGTTGCACGGTTTGCACCAAACAGCTATAGGCTCAGAAATTATTTTGGATGCACCTAGTGGTACTCCTAGGTGACGAGACTCAAGTGGAAGCTCGGTTCAGCCCATTTGGAGATAGTGGTAATCTTGACGCAAGATAGGTGCATGGTTTGCACCAAACAACAATAGGCTCAGAAATCATATTGGATGCACCTAGTGGTACTCCTAGGTGACGAGACTTAAGTGGAAGCTCGGTTCAGCCCATTTGGAGATAGTGGTAGCCTTGACGCAAGATAGGTGCATGGTTTGCACCAAACAACTATAGGCTCAGAAATTGTTTTGGACACACCTGGTGGTACTCCTAGGTGATGAGGCTCAAGTGGAAGCTCGATTCAGTCCATTTGGAGATAGTGGTAATCTTTACGCAAGATAGGTGCACGGTTTGCACCAAACAGCTATAGGCTCAGAAATCATTTTGGATGCACCTAGTGGTACTCCTAGGTGACGAGACTCAAGTGGAAGCTCGGTTGAGCCCATTTTGAGATAGTGGTAATCTTGACGCAAGATAGGTGCATGGTTTGCACCGAGCATACTAGAGGCTCGAATATCATTTTGGACGCACCGGATGGAACTACAAGGTGACGTGGGTAATGTGGAATCTCCTTTTGGTCCGTTTAGAGATAGGGTTAGTGTCAGTGCAAGATAGGTGCACGGTTTGCGCCAAACATACCATTGGCTCAGAAATCATTTTGGACACACCCCGTGGTACTCCTTGGTGAGGAGACTCAAGTGCAAGCTCGGTTCAATCCGTTTGGAGATAGTGCTAATCTTGATGCAAGATAGGTGTACGGTTTGCGCCAAATGTACCATAGGCTCAGAAATTGTTTTGGACACACCCGGTGGTACTCCTACGTGATGAGGCTCAAGTGGAAGCTCGATTCAGTCCATTTGGAGATAGTGGTAATCTTGACGCAAGGTAGGTGCACGGTTTGCGCCAAACAACTATAGGCTCAGAAATCAGTTTGGATGCACCTAGTGGTAGTCCTAGGTGACGAGACTCAAGTGGAAGCTCGGTTCAGCCCATTTGGAGATAGTGGTAATCTTGACGCAAGATAGGTGCATGGTTTGGACCAAACAACTATAGGCTCAGAAATCATTTTGGATGCACCCAGTGGTAATCCTAGGTGACGAGACTCATGTGGAAGCTCAGTTCAGCTCATTTGGAGATAGTGGTAACCTTGACGCAAGATAGGTGCATGGTTTGCACCGAGCATACTAGAGGTTCGAATATCATTTTGGACACACCCGATGGAACTACTAGTGGACGTGGTTAATGTGGTATCTCCTTTTGGTCTGTTTAGAGATAGGGTTAGTGTCAGTGTAAGATAGGTGCACGGTTTGTGCCAAACATACTATTGGCTCAGAAATCATTTTGGACACACCCCGTGGTACTCCATGGTGACGAGACTCAAGTGCAAGCTCGGTTCAATCCGTTTGGAGATAGTGGTAATCTTGATGCAAGATAGGTGCACGGTTTGCGCCAAATATACCATAGGCTCAGAAATTATTTTGAACACACCCAGTGGTACTCCTACGTGATGAGGCTCAAGTGGAAGCTCGATTCAATCCATTTGGAGATAGTGGTAATCTTGATGCAAGATAGGTGCACGGTTTGCACCAAATATACCATAGGCTCAGAAATTATTTTGGACACACCCGGTGGTACTCCTATGTGATGAGGCTCAAGTGGAAGCTCGATTTAGTCTATTTGGAGATAGTGGTAATCTTGACGCAAGATGGGTGCATGGTTTGCACCAAACAACTATGGGCTCAGAAATCATTTTGGATGCACCTAGTGGTACTCCTAGGTGACAAGACTCAAGTGGAAGCTCGGTTCAGCCCATTTGGAGATAGTGGTAATCTTGACGCAAGATAGGTGCATGGTTTGCACCAAACAACTATAGGCTCAGAAATCATATTGGATGCACCTAGTGGTACTCCTAGGTGACGAGACTCAAGTGGAAGCTCGGTTCAGCCCATTTGGAGATAGTGGTAACCTTGACGCAAGATAGGTGCATGGTTTGCACCAAACAACTATAGGCTCAGAAATTGTTTTGGACACATCCGGTGGTACTCCTAGGTGATGAGGCTCAAGTGGAAGCTCGATTAAGTCCATTTGGAGATAGTGGTAATCTTTACGCAAGATAGTTGCACGATTTGCACCAAACAGCTATAGGCTCAGAAATTATTTTGGATGCACCTAGTGGTACTCCTAGGTGACGAGACTCAAGTGGAAGCTCGGTTTAGCCCATTTGGAGATAGTGGTAATCTTGACGCAAGATAGGTGCATGGTTTGCACCAAACAACAATAGGCTCAGAAATCATATTGGATGCACCTAGTGGTACTCCTAGGTGACGAGACTCAAGTGGAAGCTCGGTTCAGCCCATTTGGAGATAGTGGTAACCTTGACGCAAGATAGGTGCATGGTTTGCACCAAACAACTATAGGCTCAGAAATTGTTTTGGACACACCTGGTGGTACTCCTAGGTGATGAGGCTCAAGTGGAAGCTCGATTCAGTCCATTTGGAGATAGTGGTAATCTTTACGCAAGATAGGTGCACGGTTTGCACCAAACAGCTATAGGCTCAGAAATCATTATGGATGCACCTAGTGGTACTCCTAGGTGACGAGACTCAAGTGGAAGCTCGGTTGAGCCCATTTGGAGATAGTGGTAATCTTGACGCAAGATAGGTGCATGGTTTGCACCGAGCATACTAGAGGCTCGAATATCATTTTGGACGCACCGGATGGAACTACAAGGTGACGTGGGTAATGTGGAATCTCCTTTTGGTCCGTTTAGAGATAGGGTTAGTGTCAGTGCAAGATAGGTGCACGGTTTGCGCCAAACATACCATTGGCTCAGAAATCGTTTTGGACACACCCCGTGGTACTCCTTGGTGAGGAGACTCAAGTGCAAGCTCGGTTCAATCCGTTTGGAGATAGTGCTAATCTTGATGCAAGATAGGTGTACGGTTTGCGCCAAATATACCATAGGCTCAGAAATTGTTTTGGACACACCCGGTGGTACTCCTACGTGATGAGGCTCAAGTGGAAGCTCGATTCAGTCCATTTGGAGATAGGGGTAATCTTGACGCAAGATAGGTGCACGGTTTGCACCAACAACTATCGGCTCAAAAATCATTTTGGATGCACCTAGTGGTACTTCTAGGTGACGAGACTCAAGTGGAAACTCGGTTCAGCCCATTTGGAGATAGTGGTAATCTTGACGCAAGATAGGTGCACGGTTTGCACCAAACAACTATAGGCTCAGAAATCATTTTGGATGCACCCAGTGGTACTCCTAGGTGACGAGACTCAAGTGGAAGCTCGGTTCAGCCCATTTGCAGATAGTGGTAATCTTGACGCAAGATAGGTGCATGGTTTGCACCAAGCATACTAGAGGCTCGAATATCATTTTGGACGCACCGGATGGAACTACAAGGTGACGTGGGTAATGTGGAATCTCCTTTTGGTCCGTTTAGAGATAGGGTTAGTGTCAGTGCAAGATAGGTGCACGGTTTGCGCCAAACATACCATTGGCTCAGAAATCGTTTTGGACACACCCCGTGGTACTCCTTGGTGAGGAGACTCAAGTGCAAGCTCGGTTCAATCCGTTTGGAGATAGTGCTAATCTTGATGCAAGATAGGTGTACGGTTTGCGCCAAATGTACCATAGGCTCAGAAATTGTTTTGGACACACCCGGTGGTACTCCTACGTGATGAGGCTCAAGTGGAAGCTCGATTCAGTCCATTTGGAGATAGTGGTAATCTTGACGCAAGGTAGGTGCACGGTTTGCACCAAACAACTATAGGCTCAGAAATCAGTTTGGATGCACCTAGTGGTAGTCCTAGGTGACGAGACTCAAGTGGAAGCTCGGTTCAGCCCATTTGGAGATAGTGGTAATCTTGACGCAAGATAGGTGCATGGTTTGCACCAAACAACTATAGGCTCAGAAATCATTTTGGATGCACCCAGTGGTAATCCTAGGTGACGAGACTCATGTGGAAGCTCAGTTCAGCTCATTTGCAGATAGTGGTAACCTTGACGCAAGATAGGTGCATGGTTTGCACCGAGCATACTAGAGGTTCGAATATCATTTTGGACACACCCGATGGAACTACTATGTGACGTGGTGTAATGCCCCAAAACAAAAATTGCAATACCCAATAGAAGAAACAAAATTAAAGGAAAAATAGCTTTAGAGGGGTCCAAGTAAACTTAGGCCAGGCTATGTGGCAGCCCATCTCAAGCCCAACTTGTCCCTATCACCTAAACCATATAGAGAGGATGTGTGCAGCAGGAAAACATGTTTTCCCTTTCCCCATTCCCTTTGTTCGACCTCCAGGACGCCCCCTCCTCTTCCCCACAGATCCCTCTCCTTCCTTAACACCTCCTACACAGCAAAAATTACAAGGGAAAAGGAGAAAACAGATTGAGAAGGAGGACAGGTTCAACACGAGGTATATCATCGGCGTAGATCGGCTTTCCCCCATCTCTATCTCGCTGCCCAAGGTTTAGGGTATAGCCAAGGTGAGGAATCTGCCTTTCCCTTTGTTTAATTGAGTTTTAGATGGCCTGTAGTCATGGGGCATATTGGTTTTATAGGGAGGATCTCCATCTGAATGCCGATCTAAGGTTCTGCTGCGCTGTAGATCGAGTGCTGCCGCTGTTTGTTCTGTTTAGGCAATAAAGACGATTTTTCCAGTGAAACTTGATAATAGGAAAGTTGTAGAGGGATTTCAGATCTATTATCTTGTAAAATTTCACGATTTTATCAGAAGTATTTTGAGAGTTATACTTCATTATTTGTGATGCAATCGTTCTGCAAAAATCTGGACAGTTTTAGATCTAAGCAGATTTTGGCCATTTAAATGAAATAATTAGATCTTTTGATATGAACAAAAGTTGTAAGAATTTTGTTAAGCTTTCCATATTGGTAAAGAGTATAATTTGTGAGCTAGTATATCTCCAGTTATGAATTTTTGAAGTTTGATGTTCTGTTCTAGTCGACAGAAATATTCAGTGAAGTTCAATGGTTAATTACGCCATATTGCAGGCATCTTATGCAAAACTTTGCAATACAAATGTTATAACTAAGGGAGTTTTACATAATCTGGTGAACTTTGGCAATTTTTGGGTGTGTGGTCTAAAGTCTATGAAAAAGAGAATAATTAGTGCTGCTGTTAAGAACTGTAGGCTAAACGGTAGATGCTTTAGCGTCGGGTTTGAGGGCGCTCTAGTGTGTATTTGTTGTTGTTCTTGCTGGTATGTTTGTGTTTGTACTGAGTATTGCTTGTCATCAGGTGGTAGCACTTCGGAACATCGCTAGTGCTTTTGATCTCCTTCGGTAAAGAGGCAAGTAAATGTAGCGGTGGTTTGCTACCGTTTTGGCTTGTTATTTTCATCACCTACAGTTTAATGTCTATAATAATGTCACACCACTATTATTCATGACTTGTGAACTTGGTTTATTCAACCTTATGTGAATGTGGTCTTATTTATTTATTCATGGTGATGTACTATTCCACATTGCTATATGTGGCTAGCCCACAACCCTGAAGATGAAGTTGAAGTATTATTGGCGGTGTATATTAATTTTATTGCAGCATGCCAAGCGCATTGCATCATTCATTTGCATTGGAAGTTATGTCGTTGACCTATGGTCACGACCGTACCGGTACAGCATCATGGGATGCAGCTCCACACCTTGTTGGGTGTGCAGGCAGGAGTCATTTTGCATTGCATTCATGAAGTATATTATTGAAGTGGTCTATCCATATTGTTATGAAGCTCTATCATCTGGCTATGTTTTTAAATGGAAGTCTCATTTTTTTTATACCATGTCAAGTGGAAACTCCGTGTTAAATTTATGTTTAATTCCACTTGTGGTTTAAATAGCCAGTCAAAACAAGTTTGCTTGCTGAGATGTTTCATCTCACCCTTGCTTTACTCAATCCAGGTACTTGATGCTTGCTTGGAAGGGAAGGGGATTAGTTGCACGTCACACACTCCGTTAGAGGCTTCATGTTTAATTCATAATAATTTGGTACCAAAGCGGGTTTTAGATTCTCGGAAAAAAAATTAAAAATTAATTTGACACACTTGCACTTTTAAGATGGGTAATTATTGTTTTCTCTATTCTTGATTGTTGTGACATGATCTGTTAATTATATAATTTGTTTCAATTTAGGTTGGCGTGGGTTTTGTTTTTTTAATGTGGTTGTTGTTTGCTTACCGTGGTGGCTGCAGTTATGCCGCCTAAAGGACGACGGGGTCGATCAGCGACTAATCGTTCTACGAATAATAATCCACCTCTTGATCCAACAGCAATGGCAGCTGCGATGCAGGCGATGCAGCAGGAGTTGGAGACCTTGAGGCAAGTTGTCAATACTGGCACTGCTACCGCTGCTACAGCTGGTGCCACTACTAGCATGGTTCCTGCTACGGGTGCTATTTCCGCTGGTGTTCCTCAGACTGCACTTTCAGTCAGCGGTATTTCTCTTGTGAAGTGGATCGGCATGAAGTTGGATTCATTTGATGGTAGTGGCTCTCCAGTTGAGGCAGCAAATTGGTTGAACTATGTGGAGGACAAGATGGATGTCTTTGAGGTGGCTTATGGGGATCGTGTTCGCTATGGGACACAGTTGTTGAAGGGTGAGGCTCAGATATGGTGGAGAGGCGTGCAAACATCTCATTCATCTGCACCTGGATCTTTGACTTGGCATGTCTTGGCTAGGGAGTTCGAGAGGAGGTTTTACCCAGCTACTTTTCTGGAGAAGATGAAGATAGACCTGCAAACTTATAGGCAGGATAAGAAAACAGTGGCAGAGTATGAGGTGGGCTTCAACAATATTGTTCGGTTTGTTCCACATGTGGCGCGTAATGAGGTAGAGAAGGCAAGCCAGTTTCGTCAGGGTTTAAACCTTCAATCAGGCACACTTTGGGGGCCTTTCCATTGGTGGATTTCCGCACCACTGTGGAGCAGGCTTTAGGGGTGGAGATGCAACAACAGTACACTAATGAAATTCAGAAACCTTCTAGTGCGGATCAGTCTCGCTCTCAGGATGACAAGAAGGGCCAGTCTGGTGGTCCAGCTCACAAGAAGGGGAAGTTTCAGCGTCACCATCCATATCGTGGCAAGTCCTCTCACTCTAGTTCTTTAGGAGGTAGTACACCTCAGTATCGGGCTATTCCTAAACTAGGTATGGGGCTAGTGTGTTTCCGCTGTGGTGATGCGCACCGACGTGCAGAGTGCCAGTGGAGTGGAAGATGTTCTATTTGTGGCCAGGACCACAAGGATGTGGTATGTAGGAAGAATCCAAATGCAAAGCTTCGTTGGGAACCAGTGTCTTCTTCAGCTTCTAGTGGCACTGCCAACATGATGTCATCCACACAGCAGCATGCTTTTGTGCCACCTACTCAGCAGTACTTGGTTGCACCATCCTACCCTCAGTACTTAGCAGCTCCTACTTCTATACCGGCTGCTCCTTCGACGGCTCAGGCTGGGACCCTTCGGCTACCCCAACCTACTGCTCCTCTAGTGTATCCGCTGCCCTGGACTTCTACTCCTACTGGATTTTCGCCAGGTGTTTCTTCCTCTGCGGGTGTTCCTGGAGCTTATGCTGCCCTCTGTTGATGGCAATAATGCAGATGTTGTTACAGGTACTATCTCGGTTGATTCATTTGATGCATATGCTCTTTTTGACTCTGGCGCTAGTTTCTCGTTTGTCTCGGAGGGTTTTGTGGCTCGTGCTGGCCTCTCTGTGCAGAAGATTGGTCAGTCCATTGTGGTCAGTTCCGCTAAAGGTGTTATATCTAGTCACTCAATTTGTCCGGGTTGCTCTATCGTTCTTGCCGATGAGGGGTTTGTTGCCAATCTCGTGGTGATTCCCCTTGAGTCTTTTGATGTTATTCTAGGCATGGATTGGCTTTGTCAATACCAGGCTGTTATCTCTTGTTTCTGGAAGACAGTGTCTTTGCAGGCACCTTCAGGTAGAGAGGTAATCTTTGTAGGTAGTGCTATGAAGTACTCCCTTGCTCTTCTATGTCTATTGTTCCCAGATCGCTGGACTAGAAAATCTGGAATTCTCTTCTCTATGGTGGATGACAATGTGGTTGCCTTGCCAGTGGAGGACTTACGTGTGGTGTGTCATTACCCTGATGTGTTTCCTACTGAGCTTCCAAGTATTCCGCCTGAGCGTGATGTGGTTTTTGAAATTAAATTAGTTCCTGGTACACAACCTATCCATAAGACTCCATATCGGATGGCTCCAAAAGAGCAGGTTGAGTTGAAGCAGCAGTTGGATGATCTTCTTGCTAAGGGTTTTATCAGACCTAGCAAGTCGCCTTGGGCTTTTCCTGTACTATTTGTGGAGAAGAAGGATGGTACCAAGAGGTTGTGTGTGGATTATCGTGACCTTAATCGGGTGACCATCAAGAATAAGTATCCTTTACCTCGTATTGATGTGCTCTTTGAGCAATTGAGAGGTGCCAAGGTATTCTCTAAGATTGATTTGAATTCTGGCTATCATCAGTTGAGAATACGGGAGGAAGATATCGAGAAGACAGCTTTTAGCACTAGGTATGGGCATTATGAATATATCGTTATGTCTTTTGGACTAACAAATGCCCCTGCTGTGTTTATGGAAGCTATGAATAGGATGCTACATGAGTACTTGGATGATTTCGTCGTTGTTTTCCTTGATGATATCTTGATTTACTCCACGTCCGAGGAAGAGCATGAGCTGCATCTTAGTCTTGTTCTGGATGCCCTTCGGAAGAATCAGTTTTATGCGAAATTGAAGAAGTGTGCTTTTTGGCTCTCTGAAGTGGCTTTTCTAGGTCATGTTATTAATCAACATGGCATTTTAGTTGATCCCAAGAATGTTGCTAGTGTTGTTAATTGGCAGAGACCTACTACAGTAACTGAGATTCGTAGTTTTCTTGGTCTTGCTGGCTATTATCGGCGTTTTGTGCAGGATTTTTCTAGTATTGCAAAGCCGATGACGAGACTTACTGAGAAGGGTGTTCCTTTTGTATGGAACAATGATTGTGAGATCAGTTTCCAGACATTAAAGGATAAGTTGGTGAATGCTCCTATCTTGACGTTACCTGAGAGTGGCAAGCGTTTCACGGTGTATACAGATGCATCCCGTGTTGGTCTGGGATGTGTATTGATGCAAGATGGCAAAGTGATTGCTTATGGCTCTAGGCAGTTGAAGAAACATGAGAGAAATTATCCTACCCAAGATCTAGAATTGGCTGCCGTGGTGTTTGCCTTGAAGTCTTGGAGGCATTATCTCTATGGTGAGTCTTGTGACATCTATACTGACCACAAGAGTCTTAAATATATTTTCACTCAGAAGGAGCTCAATCTGAGGCAGCGTAGGTGGCTTGAGTTGATAAAAGATTATGATCTTACGATTCAGTATCATCCAGGGAAGGCGAATGTGGTGGCAGATGCTCTTAGTAGAACTGGGGTTCCTAAGGTGGCAATGCCCTTGATTGCGGATTTGGATCGTATGGGTGTCTCCTTATGCTATGCTGGCACTGCTAGAGAGGAGACCCAGTTGTTCATTCAGTCATTCCTTCTTGAGAGGGTGCGCGAGGCACAACAGCATGACCGTCTAATTCAGGAGGTTCGTAAGAGGATAGCGAATGGCAAACCTCGAGAGTTTAGTATCGATGAGAACGATGCAGTCCGGTTTAGAGGACGCCTTTGTGTGCCTCAAAAATCAGATGTGAAGATGGATATCTTGCGAGAAGGTCATCGGACTCCATACACTGTTCATCCTGGTGAGACAAAGATGTATAGAGATCTTAAGCAGAGCTTCTGGTGGAAGAGAATGAAGGTTGATATTGCCAAGTATGTTGCAGCTTGTGGTGTGTGCCAGCAAGTGAAGGCTGAGCATAAGAGGCCTGCAGGTTTATTGAAACCTTTAGAGATTCCAGAATGGAAGTGGGAATATATTACTATGGATTTTGTGGTTGGTTTACCACGATCTCCTCGGGGTAATGATGCAATTTGGGTTGTGGTAGATAGACTCACTAAGGTGGCTCATTTTATTCCAATGAAGACCAAGAATTCTGCTGCAGACTTGGTCCCCTTGTATATGAAGGAGGTAGTGAGGCTGCATGGAGTGCCAAAGTCTATTGTTTCAGATCGAGACTCCAAATTTGTTTCCAATTTTTGGAGGAGCTTACATAGCGCTTTGGGGACGAAGCTTGACATGAGTGTTGCTTTTCACCCTCAAACTGATGGTCAGTCCGAGCGTACTATCCAGACTTTGGAGGACATGCTACGTGCCTGTGTCCTTTCCTGGAAGGGTAGTTGGGAGGATCATCTAGCTTTAGCTGAGTTTGCTTATAATAACAGCTATCAAGCTAGTATTAAGATGGCACCATATGAGGCTTTGTATGGTAGAAGATGCATCTCACCATTGTGTTGGGAAACATTGGGAGAGAGGTCTTTAGTCGGTCTAGATTGGATTCAATAGACAGCTCAGAAGGTACAGGAGATACGTCAGAACATGTTAGCCGCCCAGAGTCGCCAGAAAAGCTATGCAGATGTTAGAAGGCGAGACCTCGAGTTTGCAGTGGGTGATCAGGTTCTTCTCAAAGTATCGCCTACTAAGGGTGTTGTGCGGTTCGGTACTACTGGGAAGCTTAGCCCGAGGTACATTGGACCTTTTGATATCATAGCCCGGGTAGGTAGCTTGGCTTACCGCTTACAATTACCGGATTCTATGAAGGGAGTTCATAATGTCTTCCACGTTTCTATGCTGAGAAAGTATTTGCGGGATCCTGAGCATAAGATCGACTTAGAGCCGATTCATGTGGAGCAGGACTTGACTGTGAAGTGTCAGCCAATGCGTATCTTAGAATCATCAGAGCGTGTTCTCAGGAGAAGGATTATCAAATATGTGAGAGTTCTATGGACGAATCAGTCTGAACGTGAAGCGACTTGGGAGCTTGAGGAGCAGATGCGTAAGGAGTATCCCGAACTATTTGACACTGGTGAGTTTTATGCAGATCTGTGTAGTTAACTATACTGTTGGTTTATATCATAGAAGCGGTAGAATTCGAGGACGAATTCCCTTAAGGGGGGTAGAATGTAATGCCCCAAAACAAAAATTGCAATACCCAATAGAAGAAACAAAATTAAAGGAAAAATAGCTTTAGAGGGGTCCAAGTAAACTTAGGCCAGGCTATGTGGCAGCCCATCTCAAGCCCAACTTGTCCCTATCACCTAAACCATATAGAGAGGAAGTGTGCAGCAGGAAAACATGTTTTCCCTTTCCCCATTCCCTTTGTTCGACCTCCAGGATGCCCCCTCCTCTTCCCCACAGATCCCTCTCCTTCCTTAACACCTCCTACACAGCAAAAATTACAAGGGAAAAGGAGAAAACAGATTGAGAAGGAGGACAGGTTCAACACGAGGTATATCATCGGCGTAGATCGGCTTTCCCCCATCTCTATCTCGCTGCCCAAGGTTTAGGGTATAGCCAAGGTGAGGAATCTGCCTTTCCCTTTGTTTAATTGAGTTTTAGATGGCCTGTAGTCATGGGGCATATTGGTTTTATAGGGAGGATCTCCATCTGAATGCCGATCTAAGGTTCTGCTGCGCTGTAGATCGAGTGCTGCCGCTGTTTGTTCTGTTTAGGCAATAAAGACGATTTTTCCAGTGAAACTTGATAATAGGAAAGTTGTAGAGGGATTTCAGATCTATTATCTTGTAAAATTTCACGATTTTATCAGAAGTATTTTGAGAGTTATACTTCATTATTCGTGATGCAATCGTTCTGCCAAAAATCTGGACAGTTTTAGATCTAAGCAGATTTTGGCCATTTAAATGAAATAATTAGATCTTTTGATATGAACAAAAGTTGTAAGAATTTTGTTAAGCTTTCCATATTGGTAAAGAGTATAATTTGTGAGCTAGTATATCTCCAGTTATGAATTTTTGAAGTTTGATGTTCTGTTCTAGTCGACAGAAATATTCAGTGAAGTTCAATGGTTAATTACGCCATATTGCAGGCATCTTATGCAAAACTTCGCAATACAAATGTTATAACTAAGGGAGTTTTACATAATCTGGTGAACTTTGGCAATTTTTGGGTGTGTGGTCTAAAGTCTATGAAAAAGAGAATAATTAGTGCTGCTGTTAAGAACTGTAGGCTAAACGGTAGATGCTTTAGCGTCGGGTTTGAGGGCGCTCTAGTGTGTATTTGTTGTTGTTCTTGCTGGTATGTTTGTGTTTGTACTGAGTATTGCTTGTCATCAGGTGGTAGCACTTCGGAACATCGCTAGTGCTTTTGATCTCCTTCGGTAAAGAGGCAAGTAAATGTAGCGGTGGTTTGCTACCGTTTTGGCTTGTTATTTTCATCACCTACAGTTTAATGTCTATAATAATGTCACACCACTATTATTCATGACTTGTGAACTTGGTTTATTCAACCTTATGTGAATGTGGTCTTATTTATTTATTCATGGTGATGTACTATTCCACATTGCTATATGTGGCTAGCCCACAACCCTGAAGATGAAGTTGAAGTATTATTGGCGGTGTATATTAATTTTATTGCAGCATGCCAAGCGCATTGCATCATTCATTTGCATTTGGAGATAGTGGTAATCTTGACGCAAGGTAGGTGCACGGTTTGCACCAAACAACTATAGGCTCAGAAATCATTTTGGATGCACCTAGTGGTAGCACTAGGTGATGAGACTTAAGTGGAAGCTCGGTTCAGCCCATTTGGAGATAGTGGTAATCTTGACACAAGATAGGTGCATGGTTTGCACCAAACAACTATAGGCTCAGAAATCATTTTGGATGCACCCAGTGGTACTCCTAGGTGACGAGACTCATGTGGAAGCTCGGTTCAGCCCAATTGGAGATAGTGGTAACCTTGACGCAAGATAGGTGCATGGTTTGCACCGAGCATACTAGAGGTTCGAATATCATTTTGGACACACCCGATGGAACTACTAGGTGACGTGGTTAATGTGGTATCTCCTTTTTGTCTGTTTAGAGATAGGGTTAGTGTCAGTGCAAGATAGGTGCACGGTTTGTGCCAAACATACCATTGGCTCAGAAATCATTTTGGACACACCCCGTGGTACTCCATGGTGACGAGACTCAAGTGCAAGCTCGGTTCAATCCGTTTGGAGATAGTGCTAATCTTGATGCAAGATAGGTGCACGGTTTGCGCCAAATATACCATAGGCTCAGAAATTGTTTTGAACACACCCGGTGGTACTCCTACGTGATGAGGCTCAAGTGGAAGCTCGATTCAATCCATTTGGAGATAGTGGTAATCTTGATGCAAGATAGGTGCACGGTTTGTGCCAAATATACCATAGGCTCAGAAATTATTTTGGACACACCCGGTGGTACTCCTATGTGATGAGGCTCAAGTGGAAGCTCGATTTAGTCCATTTGGAGATAGTGGTAATCTTGATGCAAGATGGGTGCATGGTTTGCACCAAACAACTATGGGCTCAAAAATCATTTTGGATGCACCTAGTGGTACTCCTAGGTGACGAGACTCAAGTGGAAGCTCGGTTCAGCCCATTTGGAGATAGTGGTAATCTTGACGCAAGATAGGTGCATGGTTTGCACCAAACAACTATAGGCTCAGAAATCATATTGGATGCACCCAGTGGTACTCCTAGGTGACGAGACTCAAGTGGAAGCTCGGTTCAGCCCATTTGGAGATAGTGGTAATCTTGACGCAAGATAGGTGCATGGTTTGCACCGAGCATACTAGAGGCTCGAATATCATTTTGGACGCACCGGATGGAACTACAAGGTGACGTGGGTAATGTGGAATCTCCTTTTGGTCCGTTTAGAGATAGGGTTAGTGTCAGTGCAAGATAGGTGCACGGTTTGCGCCAAACATACCATTGGCTCAGAAATCGTTTTGGACACACCCCGTGGTACTACTTGGTCACGAGACTCAAGTGCAAGCTCGGTTCAATCCGTTTGGAGATAGTGCTAATCTTGATACAAGATAGGTTTACGGTTTGCGCCATGTATACCATAGGCTCAGAAATTGTTTTGGACACACCCGGTGGTACTCCTACGTGATGAGGCTCAAGTGGAAGCTCGATTCAGTCCATTTGGAGATAGTGGTAATCTTGACGCAAGGTAGGTGCACGGTTTGCACCAAACAACTATAGGCTCAGAAATCATTTTGGATGCACCTAGTGGTAGCACTAGGTGATGAGACTTAAGTGGAAGCTCGGTTCAGCCCATTTGGAGATAGTGGTAATCTTGACACAAGATAGGTGCATGGTTTGCACCAAACAACTATAGGCTCAGAAATCATTTTGGATGCACCCAGTGGTACTCCTAGGTGACGAGACTCATGTGGAAGCTCGGTTCAGCCCATTTGGAGATAGTGGTAACCTTGACGCAAGATAGGTGCATGGTTTGCACCGAGCATACTAGAGGTTCGAATATCATTTTGGACACACCCGATGGAACTACTAGGTGACGTGGTTAATGTGGTATCTCCTTTTTGTCTGTTTAGAGATAGGGTTAGTGTCAGTGCAAGATAGGTGCACGGTTTGTGCCAAACATACCATTGGCTCAGAAATCATTTTGGACACACCCCGTGGTACTCCATGGTGACGAGACTCAAGTGCAAGCTCGGTTCAATCCGTTTGGAGATAGTGGTAATCTTGATGCAAGATAGGTGCACGGTTTGCGCCAAATATACCATAGGCTCAGAAATTGTTTTGAACACACCCGGTGGTACTCCTACGTGATGAGGCTCAAGTGGAAGCTCGATTCAATCCATTTGGAGATAGTGGTAATCTTGATGCAAGATAGGTGCACGGTTTGTGCCAAATATACCATAGGCTCAGAAATTATTTTGGACACACCCGGTGGTACTCCTATGTGATGAGGCTCAAGTGGAAGCTCGATTTAGTCCATTTGGAGATAGTGGTAATCT
Source organism: Saccharum spontaneum (assembly GCA_022457205.1). Taxonomy (NCBI): domain Eukaryota; kingdom Viridiplantae; phylum Streptophyta; class Magnoliopsida; order Poales; family Poaceae; genus Saccharum; species Saccharum spontaneum. The sequence goes on along the minus strand of CM039581.1, from coordinate 52,719,095 downwards.
TGATGCAAGATGGGTGCATGGTTTGCACCAAACAACTATGGGCTCAAAAATCATTTTGGATGCACCTAGTGGTACTCCTAGGTGACGAGACTCAAGTGGAAGCTCGGTTCAGCCCATTTGGAGATAGTGGTAATCTTGACGCAAGATAGGTGCATGGTTTGCACCAAACAACTATAGGCTCAGAAATCATGTTGGATGCACCCAGTGGTACTCCTAGGTGACGAGACTCAAGTGGAAGCTCGGTTCAGCCCATTTGGAGATAGTGGTAATCTTGACGCAAGATAGGTGCATGGTTTGCACCGAGCATACTAGAGGCTCGAATATCATTTTGGACGCACCGGATGGAACTACAAGGTGACGTGGGTAATGTGGAATCTCCTTTTGGTCCGTTTAGAGATAGGGTTAGTGTCAGTGCAAGATAGGTGCACGGTTTGCGCCAAACATACCATTGGCTCAGAAATCGTTTTGGACACACCCCGTGGTACTACTTGGTCACGAGACTCAAGTGCAAGCTCGGTTCAATCCGTTTGGAGATAGTGCTAATCTTGATGCAAGATAGGTGCACGGTTTATGCCAAATATACCATAGGCTCAGAAATTGTTTTGGACACACCCGGTGGTACTCCTACGTGATGAGGCTCAAGTGGAAGGTCGATTCAGTCCATTTGGAGATAGGGGTAATCTTGACGCAAGATAGGTGCACGGTTTGCACCAACAACTATCGGCTCAAAAATCATTTTGGATGCACCTAGTGGTACTCCTAGGTGACGAGACTCAAGTGGAAACTCGGTTCAGCCCATTTGGAGATAGTGGTAATCTTGACGCAAGATAGGTGCACGGTTTGCACCAAACAACTATAGGCTCAGAAATCATTTTGGATGCACCCAGTGGTACTCCTAGGTGACGAGACTCATGTGGAAGCTCGGTTCAGCCCATTTGGAGATAGTGGTAACCTTGACGCAAGATAGGTGCATGGTTTGCACCGAGCATACTAGAGGTTCGAATATCATTTTGGACACACCCGATGGAACTACTAGGTGACGTGGTTAATGTGGTATCTCCTTTTGGTCTGTTTAGAGATAGGATTAGTGTCAGTGCAAGATAGGTGCACGGTTTGTGCCAAACATACCATTGGCTCAGAAATCATTTTGGACACAACCCGTGGTACTCCATGGTGACGAGACTCAAGTGCAAGCTCGGTTCAATCCGTTTGGAGATAGTGGTAATCTTGATGCAAGATAGGTGCACGGTTTGCGCCAAATATACCATAGGCTCAGAAATTGTTTTGAACACACCCGGTGGTACTCCTACGTGATGAGGCTCAAGTGGAAGCTCGATTCAATCCATTTGGAGATAGTGGTAATCTTGATGCAAGATAGGTGCACGGTTTGCGCCAAATATACCATAGGCTCAGAAATTATTTTGGACACACCCGGTGGTACTCCTATGTGATGAGGCTCAAGTGGAAGCTCGATTTAGTCCATTTGGAGATAGTGGTAATCTTGACGCAAGATGGGTGCACGGTTTGCACCAAACAACTATGGGCTCAGAAATCATTTTGGAGGCACCTAGTGGTACTCCTAGGTGACGAGACTCAAGTGGAAGCTCGGTTCAGCCCATTTGGAGATAGTGGTAATCTTGACGCAAGATAGGTGCATGGTTTGCACCAAACAACTATAGGCTCAGAAATCATATTGGATGCAAGTAGTGGTACTCCTAGGTGACCAGACTCAAGTGGAAGCTCGGTTCAGCACATGTGGAGATAGTGGTAACCTTGACGCAAGATAGGTGCATGGTTTACACCAAACAACTATAGGCTCAGAAATTGTTTTGGACACACCTGGTGGTACTCCTAGGTGATGAGGCTCAAGTGGAAGCTCAGTTCAGCCCATTTGGAGATAGTGGTAATCCTGACGCAAGATAGGTGCATGGTTTGCACCGAGCATACTAGAGGCTCGAATATCATTTTGGACGCACCGGATGGAACTACAAGGTGACGTGGGTAATGTGGAATCTCCTTTTGGTCCGTTTAGAGATAGGGTTAGTGTCAGTGCAAGATAGGTGCATGGTTTGCGCCAAACATACCATTGGCTCAGAAATCGTTTTGGACACACCCCGTGGTACTACTTGGTCACGAGACTCAAGTGCAAGCTCGGTTCAATCCGTTTGGAGATAGTGCTAATCTTGATGCAAGATAGGTGCACGGTTTACGCCAAATATATCATAGGCTCAGAAATTGTTTTGGACACACCCGGTGGTACTCCTACGTGATGAGGCTCAAGTGGAAGGTCGATTCAGTCCATTTGGAGATAGGGGTAATCTTGACGCAAGATAGGTGCATGGTTTGCACCAACAACTATCGGCTCAAAAATCATTTTGGATGCACCTAGTGGTACTCCTAGGTGACGAGACTCAAGTGGAAACTCGGTTCAGCCCATTTGGAGATAGTGGTAATCTTGACGCAAGATAGGTGCACGGTTTGCACCAAACAACTATAGGCTCAGAAATCATTTTGGATGCACCCAGTGGTACTCCTAGGTGACGAGACTCATGTGGAAGCTCGGTTCAGCCCATTTGGAGATAGTGGTAACCTTGACGCAAGATAGGTGCATGGTTTGCACCGAGCATACTAGAGGTTCGAATATCATTTTGGACACACCCGATGGAACTACTAGGTGACGTGGTTAATGTGGTATCTCCTTTTGGTCTGTTTAGAGATAGGATTAGTGTCAGTGCAAGATAGGTGCACGGTTTGTGCCAAACATACCATTGGCTCAGAAATCATTTTGGACACACCCCGTGGTACTCCATGGTGACGAGACTCAAGTGCAAGCTCGGTTCAATCCGTTTGGAGATAGTGGTAATCTTGATGCAAGATAGGTGCACGGTTTGCGCCAAATATACCAGAGGCTCAGAAATTGTTTTGAACACACCCGGTGGTACTCCTACGTGATGAGGCTCAAGTGGAAGCTCGATTCAATCCATTTGGAGATAGTGGTAATCTTGATGCAAGATAGGTGCACGGTTTGCGCCAAATATACCATAGGCTCAGAAATTATTTTGGACACACCCGGTGGTACTCCTATGTGATGAGGCTCAAGTGGAAGCTCGATTTAGTCCATTTGGAGATAGTGGTAATCTTGACGCAAGATGGGTGCACGGTTTGCACCAAACAACTATGGGCTCAGAAATCATTTTAGAGGCACCTAGTGGTACTCCTAGGTGACGAGACTCAAGTGGAAGCTCGGTTTAGCCCATTTGGAGATAGTGGTAATCTTGACGCAAGATAGGTGCATGGTTTGCACCAAACAACTATAGGCTCAGAAATCATATTGGATGCAAGCAGTGGTACTCCTAGGTGACCAGACTCAAGTGGAAGCTCGGTTCAGCACATGTGGAGATAGTGGTAACCTTGACGCAAGATAGGTGCATGGTTTGCACCAAACAACTATAGGCTCAGAAATTGTTTTGGACACACCTGGTGGTACTCCTAGGTGATGAGGCTCAAGTGGAAGCTCGATTCAGTCCATTTGGAGATAGTGGTAATCTTTACGCAAGATAGGTGCACGGTTTGCACCAAACAACTATAGGCTTAGAAATCATTTTGGATGCACCTAGTGGTACTCCTAGGTGACGAGACTCAAGTGGAAGCTCAGTTCAGCCCATTTGGAGATAGTGGTAATCTTGACGCAAGATAGGTGCATGGTTTGCACCGAGCATACTAGAGGCTCGAATATCATTTTGGACGCACCGGATGGAACTACAAGGTGACGTGGGTAATGTGGAATCTCCTTTTGGTCCGTTTAGAGATAGGGTTAGTGTCAGTGCAAGATAGGTGCACGGTTTGCGCCAAACATACCATTGGCTCAGAAATCGTTTTGGACACACCCCGTGGTACTACTTGGTCACGAGACTCAAGTGCAAGCTCGGTTCAATCCGTTTGGAGATAGTGCTAATCTTGATGCAAGATAGGTGCACGGTTTACGCCAAATATACCATAGGCTCAGAAATTGTTTTGGACACACCCGGTGGTACTCCTACGTGATGAGGCTCAAGTGGAAGGTCGATTCAGTCCATTTGGAGATAGGGGTAATCTTGACGCAAGATAGGTGCATGGTTTGCACCAACAACTATCGGCTCAAAAATCATTTTGGATGCACCTAGTGGTACTCCTAGGTGACGAGACTCAAGTGGAAACTCGGTTCAGCCCATTTGGAGATAGTGGTAATCTTGACGCAAGATAGGTGCACGGTTTGCACCAAACAACTATAGGCTCAGAAATCATTTTGGATGCACCCAGTGGTACTCCTAGGTGACGAGACTCATGTGGAAGCTCGGTTCAGCCCATTTGGAGATAGTGGTAACCTTGACGCAAGATAGGTGCATGGTTTGCACCGAGCATACTAGAGGTTCGAATATCATTTTGGACACACCCGATGGAACTACTAGGTGACGTGGTTAATGTGGTATCTCCTTTTGGTCTGTTTAGAGATAGGATTAGTGTCAGTGCAAGATAGGTGCACGGTTTGTGCCAAACATACCATTGGCTCAGAAATCATTTTGGACACACCCCGTGGTACTCCATGGTGACGAGACTCAAGTGCAAGCTCGGTTCAATCCGTTTGGAGATAGTGGTAATCTTGATGCAAGATAGGTGCACGGTTTGCGCCAAATATACCATAGGCTCAGAAATTGTTTTGAACACACCCGGTGGTACTCCTACGTGATGAGGCTCAAGTGGAAGCTCGATTCATTCCATTTGGAGATAGTGGTAATCTTGATGCAAGATAGGTGCACGGTTTGCGCCAAATATACCATAGGCTCAGAAATTATTTTGGACACACCCGGTGGTACTCCTATGTGATGAGGCTCAAGTGGAAGCTCGATTTAGTCCATTTGGAGATAGTGGTAATCTTGACGCAAGATGGGTGCACGGTTTGCACCAAACAACTATGGGCTCAGAAATCATTTTGGAGGCACCTAGTGGTACTCCTAGGTGACGAGACTCAAGTGGAAGCTCGGTTCTGCCCATTTGGAGATAGTGGTAATCTTGACGCAAGATAGGTGCATGGTTTGCACCAAACAACTATAGGCTCAGAAATCATATTGGATGCAAGCAGTGGTACTCCTAGGTGACCAGACTCAAGTGGAAGCTCGGTTCAGCACATGTGGAGATAGTGGTAACCTTGACGCAAGATAGGTGCATGGTTTGCACCAAACAACTATAGGCTCAGAAATTGTTTTGGAGACACCTGGTGGTACTCCTAGGTGATGAGGCTCAAGTGGAAGCTCGATTCAGTCCATTTGGAGATAGTGGTAATCTTTACGCAAGATAGGTGCACGGTTTGCACCAAACAACTATAGGCTTAGAAATCATTTTGGATGCACCTAGTGGTACTCCTAGGTGACGAGACTCAAGTGGAAGCTCAGTTCAGCCCATTTGGAGATAGTGGTAATCTTGACGCAAGATAGGTGCATGGTTTTCACCGAGCATACTAGAGTCTCGAATATCATTTTGGACGCACCGGATGGAACTACAAGGTGACGTGGGTAATGTGGAATCTCCTTTTGGTCCGTTTAGAGTAGGGTTAGTGTCAGTGCAAGATAGGTGCACGGTTTGCGCCAAACATACCATTGGCTCAGAAATCGTTTTGGACACACCCCGTGGTACTACTTGGTGAGAAGACTCAAGTGCAAGCTCGGTTCAATCCGTTTGGAGATAGTGCTAATCTTGATGCAAGATAGGTGCACGGTTTGCGCCAAATATACCATAGGCTCAGAAATTGTTTTGGACACACCCGGTGGTACTCCTACGTGATGAGGCTCAAGTGGAAGCTCGATTCAGTCTATTTGGAGATAGGGATAATCTTGACGCAAGATAGGTGCACGGTTTGCACCAAAGAACTATCGGCTCAAAAATCATTTTGGATGCACCTAGTGGCACTCCTAGGTGATGAGACTCACGTGGAAGCTCGGTTCAGCCTATTTGGAGATAGTGGTAATCTTGACGCAAGATAGGTGCATGGTTTGCACCAAACAACTATAGGCTCAGAAATCATTTTGGATGCACCCAGTGGTACTCCTAGGTGATGAGACTCAAGTGGAAGCTCGGTTCAGCCCATTTGGAGATAGTGGTAACCATGACGCAAGATAGGTGCATGGTTTGCACCGAGCATACTAGAGGTTCGAATATCATTTTGGACGCACCCGATGGAACTACTAGGTGACGTGGGTAATGTGGAATCTCCATTTGGTCTGTTTAGAGATAGGGTTAGTGTCAGTGCAAGATAGTTGCACGGTTTGCGCCAAACACACCATTGGCTCAGAAATCGTTTTGGACACACCCCGTGGTACTCCTTGGTGACGAGACTTAAGTGCAAGCTCGGTTCAATCCGTTTGGAGATAGTGGTAATCTTGATGCAAGATAGGTGCACGGTTTCGCCAAATATACCATAGGCTCAAAAATTGTTTTGGACACACCCGGTGGTTCTCCTACGTGATGAGGCTCAAGTGGAAGCTCGATTCAGTCCATTTGGAGATAGTCGTAATCTTGACGCAAGATAGGTGCACGGTTTGCACCAAACAACTATCGGCTCAAAAATCATTTTGGATGCACCTAGTGGTACTCCTAGGTGACGAGACTCATGTGGAAGCTCGGTTCAGCCTATTTGGAGATAGTGGTAATCTTGACGCAAAATAGGTGCAAGGTTTGCACCAAACAACTGTAGGCTCATAAATCATTTTGGACACACCCCGTGGCACTCCTTGGTGACGAGACTCAAGTGCAAGCTCGGTTCAATCCGTTTGGAGATAGTGGTAATCTTGATGCAAGATAGGTGCACGGTTTGCGCCAAATATACCATAGGCTCAGAAATTGTTTTGAACACACCCGGTGGTACTCCTACTTGATGAGGCTCAAGTGGAAGCTCGATTCAATCCATTTGGAGATCGGGGTAATCTTGACGCAAGATAGGTGCACGGTCTGCACCAACAACTATCGGCTCAAAAATCATTTTGGATGCACCTAGTGGTACTCCTATGTGACAAGACTCAAGTGGAAGCTGGGTTCAGCCCATTTGGCGACAGTGGTAACCTTGACGCAAGATAGGTGCACGGTTTGCGCCAAACAAATATAGGCTCAGAAATCATTTTGGATGCACCCAGTGGTACTCCTAGGTGACGAGACTCAAGTGGAAGCTCGGTTCAGCCCATTTGGAGATAATGGTAATCTTGACGCAAGATAGGTGCATGGTTTGCACCGAGCATACTAGAGGCTCGAATATCATTTTGGACGCACCGGATGGAACTACAAGGTGACGTGGGTAATGTGGAATCTCCTTTTGGTCCGTTTAGAGATAGGGTTAGTGTCAGTGCAAGATAGGTGCACGGTTTGCGCCAAACATACCATTGGCTCAGAAATCGTTTTGGACACACCCCGTGGTACTACTTGGTCACGAGACTCAACTGCAAGCTCGGTTCGATCCGTTTGGAGATAGTGCTAATCTTGATGCAAGATAGGTGCACGGTTTGCGCCAAATATACCATAGGCTCAGAAATTGTTTTGGACACACCCGGTGGTACTCCTACGTGATGTGGCTCAAGTGGAAGCTCGATTCAGTCCATTTGGAGATAGGGGTAATCTTGACGCAAGATAGGTGCATGGTTTGCACCAACAACTATCGGCTCAAAAATCATTTTGGATGCACCTAGTGGTACTCCTAGGTGACGAGACTCAAGTGGAAACTCGGTTCAGCCCATTTGGAGATAGTGGTAATCTTGACGCAAGATAGGTGCACGGTTTGCACCAAACAACTATAGGCTCAGAAATCATTTTGGATGCACCCAGTGGTACTCCTAGGTGACGAGACTCAAGTGGAAGCTCGGTTCAGCCCATTTGGGGATAGTGGTAATCTTGACGCAAGATAGGTGCATGGTTTCCACCGAGCATACTAGAGGCTCGAATATCATTTTGGACGCACCGGATGGAACTACAAGGTGACGTGGGTAATGTGGAATCTCCTTTTGGTCCGTATAGAGATAGGGTTAGTGTCAGTGCAAGATAGGTGCACGGTTTGCGCCAAACATACCATTGGCTCAGAAATCATTTTGGACACACCCCGTAGTACACCTTGGTGAGGAGACTCAAGTGCAAGCTCGGTTCAATCCGTTTGGAGATAGTGCTAATCTTGATGAAAGATAGGTGCATGGTTTCACCAAATATACCATAGGCTCAGAAATTGTTTGGGACACACGCGGTGGTTCTCCTACGTGATGAGGCTCAAGTGGAAGCTCGATTCAGTCCATTTGGAGATAGTGGTAATCTTGACGCAAGGTAGGTGCACGGTTTGCACCAAACAACTATAGGCTCAGAAATCATTTTGGATGCACCTAGTGGTACTCCTAGGTGACGAGACTCAAGTGGAAGCTCGGTTCAGCCCATTTGGAGACAGTGGTAATCTTGACGCAAGATAGGTGCATGGTTTGCACCAAACAATTATAGGCTCAGAAATCATTTTGGATGCACCTAGTGGTACTCCTAGGTGACGAGACTCAAGTGGAAGCTCGGTTCAGCCCATTTAGAGATAGTGGTAACCTTGAAGCAAGATAGGTGCATGGTTTGCACCGAGCAAACTAGAGGTTAGAATATCATTTTGGACGCACCCGATGGAACTACTAGGTGACGTGGGTAATGTGGAATCTCCTTTTGATCTGTTTAGAGATAGGGTTAGTGTCCGTGCAAGATAGGTGCATAGTTTGCGCCAAACATACCATTGGCTCAGAAATAGTTTTGGACGCACCCCGTGGTACTCCTTGGCGACGAGACTCAAGTGCAAGCTCGGTTCAATCTGTTTGGAGATATATACCATAGGCTCAGAAATTGTTTTAGACACACCCGGTGGTACTCCTAGGTGATGAGTCTCAAGTGGAAGCTCGATTCAGTCTGTTTGGAGATAGTGGTCATCTTGACGCAAGATAGGTGCACGGTTTGCACCAAACAGCTATAGGCTCAGAAATCATTTTGGATGCACCTAGTGGTACTCCTAGGTGACGAGACTCAAGTGGAAGCTCTATTCAGCCCATCTGGAGATAGTGGTAATCTTGACGCAAGGTAGGTGCAAGGTTTGCACCGAGCGTACTAGAGGCTCGAATATATTTTTAGACGCACCGGATGGAACTACTAGGTGATGTGGGTCATGTGGAATCTCCTTTTGGTCCGTTTAGAGATAGGGTAAGTGTCAGTGCAAGATAGGTGCACGGTTTGCGCCAAACATACCATTGGCTCAGAAATCGTTTTGGACACACCCCGTGGTACTCCTTGGTGACGAGACTCAAGTGCAAGCTATTTTCAATCCGTTTGGAGATAGTGATAATCTTGATGCAAGATAGGTGCACTTTTTGCGCTAAATATACCATAGGCTCAGAAATTATTTTGGACACACCTGGTGGTACTCCTACGAGATAAGGCTCAAGTGGAAGCTCGATTCAGCCCATTTGGAGATAGTGGTAATCTTGACGCAAGATAGGTGCATGGTTTGCACCGAGCGTACTAGAGGCTCGAATATCATGTTGGACGCACCGGATGGAACTACTAGTTGACATGGGTCATGGGGAATCTCCTTTTGGTCCGTTTAGAGATAGGGTTAGTGTTTGTGCAAGATAGGTGCACGGTTTAAGCCAAACATACCATTGGCTCAGAAATCGTTTTGGACTCACCCCATGGTACTCCTTGGTGACGAGACTCAAGTGCAAGCTCGGTTCAATCCGTTTGGAGACAGTGTTAATCTTGATGCAAGATAGGTGCACGGTTTGCGCCAAATATACCATAGGCTCAGAAATTGTTTTGGACACACCCGGTGGTACTCCTACGTGATGAGGCTCAAGTGGAAGCTCGATTCAGTCCATTTGCAGATAGTGGTAATCTTGACGCAAGATAGGTGCACGGTTTGCACCAAACAACTATAGGCTCAGAAATCATTTTGGATGCACCTTGTGGTACTCCTAGGTGACGAGACTCAAGTAGAAGCTCGATTCAGTCCATTTGGAGATAGTGGTAATCTTGACGCAAGATAGGTGCATGGTTTGCACCAAACAACTATAGGCTCAGAAATCATTTTGGATGCACCTAGTGGTACTCCTAGGTGACGAGACTCAAGTGGAAGCTCGGTTCAGCCCATTTGGAGATAGTGGTAACCTTGACGCAAGATAGGTGCATGGTTTGCACCAAACAACTATAGGCTCAGAAATTGTTTTGGACACCCGGTGGTACTCCTAGGTGATGAGGCTCAAGTGGAAGCTCGATTCAGTCCATTTGGAGATAGTGGTAATCTTTACGCAAGATAGGTGCACGGTTTGCACCAAACAGCTATAGGCTCAGAAATCATTTTGGATGCACCTAGTGGTACTCCTAGGTGACGAGACTCAAGTGGAAGCTCGGTTCAGCCCATTTGGAGATAGTAGTAATCTTGACGCAAGATAGGTGCATGGTTTGCACCGAGCATACTAGAGGCTCGAATATCATTTTGGACGCATCGGATGGAACTACAAGGTGACGTGGGTAATGTGGAATCTCCTTTTGGCCCGTTTAGAGATAGGGTTAGTGTCAGTGCAAGATAGGTGCACGGTTTGCGCCAAACATACAATTGGCTCAGAAATCATTTTGGACACACCCCGTGGTACTCCTTGGTCACGAGACTCAAGTGCAAGCTCGGTTCAATCCGTTTGGAGATAGTGCTAATCTTGATGCAAGATAGGTGCACGGTTTTCGCCAAATATACCATAGGCTCAGAAATTGTTTTGGACACACCCGGTGGTACTCCTACGTGATGAGGCTCCAGTGGAAGCTCCATTCAGTCCATTTGGAGATAGTGGTAATTTTGACACAAAATAGGTGCACGGTTTGCACCAAACAACTATAGGCTCAGAAATCATTTTGGATGCACCTATTGGTACTCCTAGGTGACGAGACTCAAGTGGAAGCTCGGTTGAGCCCATTTGGAGATAGTGGTAATCTTGACGCAAGATAGGTGCATGGTTTGCACCAAACAACTGTAGGCTCAGAAATCATTTTGGACACACCCCGTGGTACTCCTTAGTGACGAGACTCAAGTGCAAGCTCGGTTCAATCCGTTTGGAGATAGTGGTAATCTTGATGCAAGATAGGTGCACGGTTTCGCCAAATATACCATAGGCTCAGAAATTGTTTTGGACACACCCGGTGGTACTCCTACGTGATGAGGATCCAGTGGAAGCTCCATTCAGTCCATTTGGAGATAGTGGTAATCTTGACGCAAGATAGGTGCACGGTTTGCACCAAACAACTATAGGCTCAGAAATCATTTTGGATGCACCTATTGGTACTCCTAGGTGACGAGACTCAAGTGGAAGCTCGGTTGAGCCCATTTGGAGATAGTGGTAATCTTGACGTAAGATAGGTGCATGGTTTGCACCAAACAACTGTAGGCTCAGAAATCATTTTGGACACACCCCGTGGTACTCCTTAGTGACGAGACTCAAGTGCAATCTCGGTTCAATCCGTTTGGAGATAGTGTTAATCTTGATGCAAGATAGGTGCACGGTTTCGCCAAATATACCATAGGCTTAGAAAATGTTTTGGACACACCCGGTGGTTCTCCTACGTGATGAGGCTCAAGTGGAAGCTCGATTCAGTCCATTTGGAGATAGTGGTAATCTTGACGCAAGATAGGTGCACGGTTTGCACCAAACAACTATCGGCTCAAAAATCATTTTGGATGCACCTAGTGGTACTCCTAGGTGACGAGACTCAAGTGGAAGCTCGGTTCAGCCCATTTGGAGATAGTTGTAATCTTGACGCAAAATAGGTGTAAGGTTTGCACCAAACAACTGTAGGCTCATAAATCATTTTGGACACACCCCGTGGCACTCCTTGGTGACGAGACTCAAGTGCAAGCTCGGTTCAATCCGTTTGCAGATAGTGGTAATCTTGATGCAAGATAGGTGCACGGTTTGCGCCAAATATACCATAGGCTCAGAAATTGTTTTGAACACACCCGGTGGTACTCCTACTTGATGAGGCTCAAGTGGAAGCTCGATTCAATCCATTTGGAGATCGGGGTAATCTTGACGCAAGATAGGTGCACGGTTTGCACCAACAACTATCGGCTCAAAAATCATTTTGGATGCACCTAGTGGTACTCCTGTGTGACAAGACTCAAGTGGAAGCTGGGTTCAGCCCATTTGGCGACAGTGGTAACCTTGACGCAAGATGGGTGCACGGTTTGCGCCAAACAAATATAGGCTCAGAAATCATTTTGGATGCACCCAGTGGTACTCCTAGGTGACGAGACTCAAGTGGAAGCTCGGTTCAGCCCATTTGGAGATAGTGGTAATCTTGACGCAAGATAGGTGCATGGTTTGCACCGAGCATACTAGAGGCTCGAATATCATTTTGGACGCACCAGATGGAACTACAAGGTGACGTGGGTAATGTGGAATCTCCTTTTGGTCCGTTTAGAGATAGGGTTAGTGTCAGTGCAAGATAGGTGCACGGTTTGCGCCAAACATACCATTGGCTCAGAAATCGTTTTGGACACACCCCGTGGTACTACTTGGTCACGAGACTCAAGTGCAAGCTCGGTTCAATCCGTTTGGAGATAGTGCTAATCTTGATGCAAGATAGGTGCACGGTTTGCGCCAAATATACCATAGGCTCAGAAATTGTTTTGGACACACCCGGTGGTACTCCTACGTGATGAGGCTCAAGTGGAAGCTCGATTCAGTCCTTTTGGAGATTGGGGTAATCTTGACGCAAGATAGGTGCACGGTTTGCACCAACAACTATCGGCTCAAAAATCATTTTGGATGCACCTAGTGGTACTCCTAGGTGACGAGACTCAAGTGGAAGCTCGGTTCAGCCCATTTGGAGATAGTGGTAATCTTGACGCAAGATAGGTGCACAGTTTGCACCAAACAACTATAGGCTCATAAATCACTTTGGATGCACCTAGTGGTACTCCTAGGTGACGAGACTCAAGTGGAAGCTCGGTTCAGCCCATTTGGAGATAGTGGTAATCTTGACGCAAGATAGGTGCATGGTTTGCACGAAGCATACTAGAGGCTCGAATATTATTTTGGACGCACCGGATGGAACTACAAGGTGACGTGGGTAATGTGGAATCTCCTTTTGGTCCGTTTAGAGATAGGGTTAGTGTTAGTGCAAGATAGGTGCACAGTTTGCGCCAAACATACCATTGCCTCAGAAATCGTTTTGGACACACCCCGTGGTACTCCTTGGTGACGAGACCCAAGTGCAAGCTCGGTTCAATCCGTTTGGAGATAGTGGTAATCTTGATGCAAGATAGGTGCACGGTTTCGCTAAATATACCATAGGCTCAGAAATTGTTTTGGACATACCCGGTGGTACTCCTACGTGATGAGGCTCCAGTGGAAGCTCCATTCAGTCCATTTGGAGATAGTGGTAATCTTGACGCAAGATAGGTGCACGGTTTGCACCAAACAACTATAGGCTCAGAAATCATTTTGGATGCACCTATTGGTACTCCTAGGTGACGAGACTCAAGTGGAAGCTCGGTTGAGCCCATTTGGAGATAGTGGTAATCTTGACGCAAGATAGGTGCATGGTTTGCACCAAACAACTGTAGGCTCAGAAATCATTTTGGACACACCCCGTGGTACTCCTTAGTGACGAGACTCAAGTGCAAGCTCGGTTCAATCCGTTTGGAGATAGTGGTAATCTTGATGCAAGATAGGTGCACGGTTTTGCCAAATATACCATAGGCTCAGAAATTGTTTTGGACACACCCGGTGGAACTCCTACGTGATGAGGGTCCAGTGGAAGCTCCATTCAGTCCATTTGGAGATAGTGGTAATCTTGACGCAAGATAGGTGCACGGTTTGCACCAAACAACTATAGGCTCAGAAATCATTTTGGATGCACCTATTGGTACTCCTAGGTGTCGAGACTCAAGTCGAAGCTCGGTTGAGCCCATTTGGAGATAGTGGTAATCTTGACGCAAGATAGGTGCATGGTTTGCACCAAACAACTGTAGGCTCAGAAATCATTTTGGACACACCCCGTGGTACTCCTTAGTGACGAGACTCAAGTGCAAGCTCGGTTCAATCCGTTTGGAGATAGTGTTAATCTTGATGCAAGATAGGTGCACGGTTTGCGCCAAATATACCATGGGCTCAGAAATTATTTTGAACACACCCGGTGGTACTCCTACTTGATGAGGCTCAAGTGGAAGCTCGATTCAATCCATTTGGAGATCGGGGTAATCTTGACGCAAGATAGGTGCACAGTTTGCACAAACAACTATCGGCTCAAAAATCATTTTGGATGCACCTAGTGGTACTCCTAGGTGACAAGACTCAAGTGGAAGCTCGGTTCAGCCCATTTGGAGATAGTGGTAATCTTGACGCAAGATAGGTGCACGGTTTGCACCAAACAACTATAGGCTCAGAAATCATTTTGGATGCACCCAGTGGTACTCCTAGGTGACAAGACTCAAGTGGAAGCTCGGTTCAGCCCATTTGGAGATAGTGGTAACCATGACGCAAGATAGGTGCATGGTTTGCACCGAGCATACTAGAGGTTCGAATATCATTTTGGACGCACCCGATGGAACTACTAGGTGACGTGGGTAATGTGGAATCTCCTTTTGGTCTGTTTAGAGATAGGGTTAGTGTCAGTGCAAGATAGGTGCACGGTTTGCGCCAAACACACCATTGGCTCAGAAATCGTTTTGGACACACCCCGTGGTACTCCTTGGTGACGAGACTCAAGTGCAAGCTCGGTTCAATCCGTTTGGAGATAGTGGTAATCTTGATGCAAGATAGGTGCACGGTTTCGCCAAATATACCATAGGCTTAGAAATTGTTTTGGACACACCCGGTGGTTCTCCTACGTGATGAGGCTCAAGTGGAAGCTCGATTCAGTCCATTTGGAGATAGTGGTAATCTTGACGCAAGATAGGTGCACGGTTTGCACCAAACAACTATCGGCTCAAAAATCATTTTGGATGCACCTAGTGGTACTCCTAGGTGACGAGACTCAAGTGGAAGCTCGGTTCAGCCCATTTGGAGATAGTGGTAATCTTGACGCAAAATAGGTGCAAGGTTTGCACCAAACAACTGTAGGCTCATAAATCATTTTGGACACACCCCGTGGCACTCCTTGGTGACGAGACTCAAGTGCAAGCTCGGTTCAATCCGTTTGGAGATAGTGGTAATCTTGATGCAAGATAGGTGCACGGTTTGCGCCAAATATACCATAGGCTCAGAAATTGTTTGGAACACACACGGTGGTACTCCTACTTGATGAGGCTCAAGTGGAAGCTCGATTCAATCCATTTGGAGATCGGGGTAATCTTGACGCAAGATAGGTGCACAGTTTGCACCAACAACTATCGGCTCAAAAATCATTTTGGATGCACCTAGTGGTACTCCTATGTGACAAGACTCAAGTGGAAGCTGGGTTCAGCCCATTTGGCGACAGTGGTAACCTTGACGCAAGATAGGTGCACGGTTTGCGCCAAACAAATATAGGCTCAGAAATCATTTTGGATGCACCCAGTGGTACTCCTAGGTGACGAGACTCAAGTGGAAGCTCGGTTCAGCCCATTTGGAGATACTGGTAATCTTGACGCAAGATAGGTGCATGGTTTGCACCGAGCATACTAGAGGCTCGAATATCATTTTGGATGCACCGGATGGAACTACAACGTGACGTGGGTAATGTGGAATCTCCTTTTGGTCCGTTTAGAGATAGGGTTAGTGTCAGTGCAAGATAGGTGCACGGTTTGCGCCAAACATACCATTGGCTCAGAAATCATTTTGGACACACCCCGTGGTACTACTTGGTCACGAGACACAAGTGCAAGCTCGGTTCAATCCGTTTGGAGATAGTGCTAATCTTGATGCAAGATAGGTGCACGGTTTGCGCCAAATATACCATAGGCTCAGAAATTGTTTTGGACACACCCGGTGGTACTCCTACGTGATGAGGCTCAACTGGAAGCTCGATTCAGTCCATTTGGAGATAGGGGTAATCTTGACGCAAGATAGGTGCACGGTTTGCACCAACAACTATCGGCTCAAAAATCATTTTGGATGCACCTAGTGGTACTCCTAGGTGACGAGACTCAAGTGGAAACTCGGTTCAGCCCATTTGGAGATAGTGGTAATCTTGACGCAAGATAGGTGCACGGTTTGCACCAAACAACTATAGGCTCAGAAATCATTTTGGATGCACCCAGTGGTACTCCTAGTTGACGAGACTCAAGTGGAAGCTCGGTTCAGCCCATTTGGAGATAGTGGTAATCTTGACGCAAGATAGGTGCATGGTTTGCACCGAGCATATTAGAGGCTCGAATATCATTTTGGACGCACCGGATGGAAGTACAAGGTAACGTGGGTAATGTGGAATCTCCTTTTGGTCCGTTTAAAGATAGGGTTAGTGTCAGTGTAAGATAGGTGCACGGTTTGCGCCAAACATACCATTGGCTCAGAAATCGTTTTGGACACACCCCGTAGTACTCCTTGGTGAGGAGACTCAAGTGCAAGCTCGGTTCAATCCGTTTGGAGATAGTGCTAATCTTGATGTAAGATAGGTGCACGGTTTCGCCAAATATACCATAGGCTCAGAAATTGTTTTGGACACACCCGGTGGTTCTCCTACGTGATGAGGCTCAAGTGGAAGCTCGATTAAGTCTATTTGGAGACAGTGGTAATCTTGACGCAAGATAGGTGCACGGTTTGCACCAAACAACTATAGGCTCAGAAATCATTTTGGATGCACCTAGTGGTACTCCTAGGTGACGAGACTCAAGTGGAAGCTCGGTTCAGCCCATTTGGAGATAGTGGTAATCTTGACGCAAGATAGGTGCAAGGTTTGCACAAAAAAACTATAGGCTCATAAATCATTTTGGACACACCCCGTGGTACTCCTTGGTGACGAGACTCAAGTGCAAGCTCGGTTCAATCCGTTTGGAGATAGTGGTTCTTGATGCAAGGTAGGTGCACGGTTTGCGCCAAATATATCATAGGCTCAGAAATTGTTTTGAACACACCCGGTGGTACTCCTACTTGATGAGGCTCAAGTGGAAGCTCGATTCAATCCATTTGGAGATCGGGGTAATCTTGACGCAAGATAGGTGCACGGTTTGCACCAACAACTATCGGCTCAAAAATCATTTTGGATGCACCTAGTGGTACTCCTAGGTGATGAGACTCAAGTGGAAGCTCGGTTCAGCCGATTTGGAGATAGTGGTAATCTTGACGCAAGATAGGTGCACGGTTTGCACCAAACAACTATAGGCTCAGAAATTGTTTTGGACACCCGGTGGTACTCCTAGGTGATGAGGCTGAAGTGGAAGCTCGATTCAGTCCATTTGGAGATAGTGGTAATCTTGACGCAAGATAGGTGCACGGTTTGCACCAAACAACTATAGGCTCAGAAATCATTTTGGATGCACCTAGTGGTACTCCTAGGTGACGAGACTCAAGTGGAAGCTTGGTTCAGCCCATTTGGAGACAGTGGTAATCTTGACGCAAGATAGGTGCATGGTTTGCACCAAACAACTATAGGCTCAGAAATCATTTTGGATGCACCTAGTGGTACTCCTAGGTGACGAGACTCAAGTGGAAGCTCGGTTCAGCCCATTTAGAGATAGTGGTAACCTTGAAGCAAGATAGGTGCATGGTTTGCACCGAGCATTCTAGAGGTTAGAATATCATTTTGGACGCACCCGATGGAACTACTAGGTGTCCGTGCAAGATAGGTGCACAGTTTGCGCCAAACATACCATTGGCTCAGAAATAGTTTTGGACGCACCCCGTGGTACTCCTTGGCGACGAGACTCAAGTGCAAGCTCGGTTCAATCTGTTTGGAGATATATACCATAGGCTCAGAAATTGTTTTAGACACACCCGGTGGTACTCCTAGGTGATGAGTCTCAAGTGGAAGCTCGATTCAGTCTGTTTGGAGATAGTGGTCATCTTGACGCAAGATAGGTGCACGGTTTGCACCAAACAGCTATAGGCTCAGAAATCATTTTGGATGCACCTAGTGGTACTCCTAGGTGACGAGACTCAAGTGGAAGCTCTATTCAGCCCATCTGGAGATAGTGGTAATCTTGACGCAAGATAGGTGCACGGTTTGCGCCAAACATACCATTGGCTCAGAAATCATTTTGGACACACCCCGTGGTACTCCTTGGTGACGAGACTCAAGTGCAAGCTAGGTTCAATCCGTTTGGAGATAGTGATAATCTTGATGCAAGATAGGTGCACGGTTTGCGCTAAATATACCATAGGCTTAGAAATTATTTTGGACACACCTGGTGGTACTCCTACGAGATAAGGCTCAAGTGGAAGCTCGATTCAGTCCATTTGGAGATAGTGGAAATCTTGACGCAAGATAGGTGCATGGTTTGCACCAAACAACTATAGGCTCAGAAATCATTTTGGATGCACCTACGGTACTCCTAGGTGACGAGACTCAAGTGGAAGCTCGGTTCAGCCCATTTGGAGATAGTGGTAATCTTGACGCAAGATAGGTGCATGGTTTGCACCAAACAACAATAGGCTCAGAAATCATTTTGGATGCACCTAGTTGTACTCCTAGGTGACGAGACTCAAGTGGATGCTCGGTTCAGCCCATTTGGAGATAGTGGTAACCTTGACGCAAGATAGGTGCATGGTTTGCACCAAACAACTATAGGCTCAGAAATTGTTTTGGACACCCGGTGGTACTCCTAGGAGATGAGGCTCAAGTGGAAGCTCGATTCAGTCCATTTGGAGATAGTGGTAATCTTTACGCAAGATAGGTGCACGGTTTGCAAGGCTCAGAAATCATTTTGGATGCACCTAGTGGTACTCCTAGGTGACGAGACTCAAGTGGAAGCTTGGTTCAGCTCATTTGGAGACAGTGGTAATCTTGACGCAAGATAGGTGCATGGTTTGCACCAAACAACTATAGGCTCAGAAATCATTTTGGATGCACCTAGTGGTACTCCTAGGTGACGAGACTCAAGTGGAAGCTCGGTTCAGCCCATTTAGAGATAGTGGTAACCTTGAAGCAAGATAGGTGCATGGTTTGCACCGAGCATTCTAGAGGTTAGAATATCATTTTGGACGCACCCGATGGAACTACTAGGTGTCCGTGCAAGATAGGTGCACAGTTTGCGCCAAACATACCATTGGCTCAGAAATAGTTTTGGACGCACCCCGTGGTACTCCTTGGCGACGAGACTCAAGTGCAAGCTCGGTTGAATCTGTTTGGAGATATATACCATAGGCTCAGAAATTGTTTTAGACACACCCGGTGGTACTCCTAGGTGATGAGTCTCAAGTGGAAGCTCGATTCAGTCTGTTTGGAGATAGTGGTCATCTTGACGCAAGATAGGTGCACGGTTTGCACCAAACAGCTATAGGCTCAGAAATCATTTTGGATGCACCTAGTGGTACTCCTAGGTGATGAGACTCAAGTGGAAGCTCTATTCAGCCCATCTGGAGATAGTGGTAATCTTGACGCAAGATAGGTGCACGGTTTGCGCCAAACATACCATTGGCTCAGAAATCATTTTGGACACACCCCGTGGTACTCCTTGGTGACGAGACTCAAGTGCAAGCTAGGTTCAATCCGTTTGGAGATAGTGATAATCTTGATGCAAGATAGGTGCACGGTTTGCGCTAAATATACCATAGGCTTAGAAATTATTTTGGACACACCTGGTGGTACTCCTACGAGATAAGGCTCAAGTGGAAGCTCGATTCAGTCCATTTGGAGATAGTGGAAATCTTGACGCAAGATAGGTGCATGGTTTGCACCAAACAACTATAGGCTCAGAAATCATTTTGGATGCACCTACGGTACTCCTAGGTGACGAGACTCAAGTGGAAGCTCGGTTCAGCCCATTTGGAGATAGTGGTAATCTTGACGCAAGATAGGTGCATGGTTTGCACCAAACAACTATAGGCTCAGAAATCATTTTGGATGCACCTAGTGGTACTCCTAGGTGACGAGACTCAAGTGGATGCTCGGTTCAGCCCATTTGGAGATAGTGGTAACCTTGACGCAAGATAGGTGCATGGTTTGCACCAAACAACTATAGGCTCAGAAATTGTTTTGGACACCCGGTGGTACTCCTAGGTGATGAGGCTCAAGTGGAAGCTCGATTCAGTCCATTTGGAGATAGTGGTAATCTTTACGCAAGATAGGTGCACGGTTTGCACCAAACAGCTATAGGCTCAGAAATCATTTTGGATGCACCTAGTGGTACTCTTAGGTGACGAGACTCAAGTGGAAGCTCGGTTTAGCCCATTTGGAGATAGTAGTAATCTTGACGCAAGATAGGTGCATGGTTTGCACCGAGCATACTAGAGGCTCGAATATCATTTTGGACGCATCGGATGGAACTACAAGGTGACGTGGGTAATGTGGAATCTCCTTTTGGTCCATTTGGAGATAGGGTTAGTGTTAGTGCAAGATAGGTGCACGCTTTGCGCCAAACATACCATTGGCTCAGAAATCGTTTTGGACACACCCCGTGGTACTCCTTGGTCACGAGACTCAAGTGCAAGCTCGGTTCAATCCGTTTGGAGATGGTGGTAATCTTGATGCAAGATAGGTGCACGGTTTGCGCCAAATATACCATAGGCTCAGAAATTATTTTGGACACACCCGGTGGTACTCCTACGAGATAAGGTTCAAGTGGAAGCTCGATTCAGTCCATTTGGAGGTAGTGGAAATCTTGACGCAAGATAGGTGCACGGTTTGCGCCAAACAACTATAGGCTCAGAAATCATTTTGGATGCACCTAGGGTACTCCTAGGTGACGAGACTCAAGTGGAAGCTCGGTTCAGCCCATTTGGAGATAGTGGTAATCTTGACGCAAGATAGGTGCATGGTTTGCACCGAGCATACTAGAGGCTCGAATATCATGTTGGACGCACCGGATGGAACTACAAGTTGACGTGGGTCATGGGGAATCTCCTTTTGGTCCGTTTAGAGTTAGGGTTAGTGTCAGTGCAAGATAGGTGCACGGTTTGCGCCAAACATACCATTGGCTCAGAAATCGTTTTGGACACACCCCGTGGTACTCCTTGGTGACGAGACTTAAGTGCAAGCTCGGTTCAATCTGTTTGGAGATGGTGGTAATCTTGATGCAAGATAGGTGCACGGTTTGCGCCAAATATACCATAGGCTCAGAAATTATTTTGGACACACCCGGTGGTACTCCTACGAGATAAGGTTCAAGTGGAAGCTCGATTCAGTCCATTTGGAGATAGTGGAAATCTTGACGCAAGATAGGTGCACGGTTTGCGCCAAACAACTATAGGCTCAGAAATCATTTTGGATGCACCTAGGGTACTCCTAGGTGACGAGACTCAAGTGGAAGCTCGGTTCAGCCCATTTGGGGATAGTGGTAATCTTGACGCAAGATAGGTGCATGGTTTGCACCGAGCATACTAGAGGCTCGAATATCATGTTGGACGCACCGGATGGAACTACTAGTTGACGTGGGTCATGGGGAATCTCCTTTTGGTCCGTTTAAAGATAGGGTTAGTGTCAGTGCAAGATAGGTGCACGGTTTGCGCCAAACAACTATTGGCTCAGAAATCATTTTGGATGCACCTACGGTACTCCTAGGTGACGAGACTCAAGTGGAAGCTCGGTTCAGCCCATTTGGAGATAGTGGTAATCTTGACGCAAGATAGGTGCATGGTTTGCACCAAACAACTATAGGCTCAGAAATCATTTTGGATGCACCTAGTGGTACTCCTAGGTGACGAGACTCAAGTGGAAGCTCGGTTCAGCCCATTTAGAGATAGTGGTAACCTTGAAGCAAGATAGGTGCATGGTTTGCACCGAGCATTCTAGAGGTTAGAATATCATTTTGGACGCACCCGATGGAACTACTAGGTGTCCATGCAAGATAGGTGCACAGTTTGCGCCAAACATACCATTGGCTCAGAAATAGTTTTGGACGCACCCCGTGGTACTCCTTGGCGACGAGACTCAAGTGCAAGCTCGGTTCAATCTGTTTGGAGATATATACCATAGGCTCAGAAATTGTTTTAGACACACCCGGTGGTACTCCTAGGTGATGAGTCTCAAGTGGAAGCTCGATTCAGTCTGTTTGGAGATAGTGGTCATCTTGACGCAAGATAGGTGCACGGTTTGCACCAAACAGCTATAGGCTCAGAAATCATTTTGGATGCACCTAGTGGTACTCCTAGGTGACGAGACTCAAGTGGAAGCTCTATTCAGCCCATCTGGAGATAGTGGTAATCTTGACGCAAGATAGGTGCACGGTTTGCGCCAAACATACCATTGGCTCAGAAATCATTTTGGACACACCCCGTGGTACTCCTTGGTGACGAGACTCAAGTGCAAGCTAGGTTCAATCCGTTTGGAGATAGTGATAATCTTGATGCAAGATAGGTGCACGGTTTGCGCTAAATATACCATAGGCTTAGAAATTATTTTGGACACACCTGGTGGTACTCCTACGAGATAAGGCTCAAGTGGAAGCTCGATTCAGTCCATTTGGAGATAGTGGAAATCTTGACGCAAGATAGGTGCATGGTTTGCACCAAACAACTATAGGCTCAGAAATCATTTTGGATGCACCTACGGTACTCCTAGGTGACGAGACTCAAGTGGAAGCTCGGTTCAGCCCATTTGGAGATAGTGGTAATCTTGACGCAAGATAGGTGCATGGTTTGCACCAAACAACAATAGGCTCAGAAATCATTTTGGATGCACCTAGTTGTACTCCTAGGTGACGAGACTCAAGTGGATGCTCGGTTCAGCCCATTTGGAGATAGTGGTAACCTTGACGCAAGATAGGTGCATGGTTTGCACCAAACAACTATAGGCTCAGAAATTGTTTTGGACACCCGGTGGTACTCCTAGGAGATGAGGCTCAAGTGGAAGCTCGATTCAGTCCATTTGGAGATAGTGGTAATCTTTACGCAAGATAGGTGCACGGTTTGCACCAAACAGCTATAGGCTCAGAAATCATTTTGGATGCACCTAGTGGTACTCCTAGGTGACGAGACTCAAGTGGAAGCTTGGTTCAGCTCATTTGGAGACAGTGGTAATCTTGACGCAAGATAGGTGCATGGTTTGCACCAAACAACTATAGGCTCAGAAATCATTTTGGATGCACCTAGTGGTACTCCTAGGTGACGAGACTCAAGTGGAAGCTCGGTTCAGCCCATTTAGAGATAGTGGTAACCTTGAAGCAAGATAGGTGCATGGTTTGCACCGAGCATTCTAGAGGTTAGAATATCATTTTGGACGCACCCGATGGAACTACTAGGTGTCCGTGCAAGATAGGTGCACAGTTTGCGCCAAACATACCATTGGCTCAGAAATAGTTTTGGACGCACCCCGTGGTACTCCTTGGCGACGAGACTCAAGTGCAAGCTCGGTTGAATCTGTTTGGAGATATATACCATAGGCTCAGAAATTGTTTTAGACACACCCGGTGGTACTCCTAGGTGATGAGTCTCAAGTGGAAGCTCGATTCAGTCTGTTTGGAGATAGTGGTCATCTTGACGCAAGATAGGTGCACGGTTTGCACCAAACAGCTATAGGCTCAGAAATCATTTTGGATGCACCTAGTGGTACTCCTAGGTGATGAGACTCAAGTGGAAGCTCTATTCAGCCCATCTGGAGATAGTGGTAATCTTGACGCAAGATAGGTGCACGGTTTGCGCCAAACATACCATTGGCTCAGAAATCATTTTGGACACACCCCGTGGTACTCCTTGGTGACGAGACTCAAGTGCAAGCTAGGTTCAATCCGTTTGGAGATAGTGATAATCTTGATGCAAGATAGGTGCACGGTTTGCGCTAAATATACCATAGGCTTAGAAATTATTTTGGACACACCTGGTGGTACTCCTACGAGATAAGGCTCAAGTGGAAGCTCGATTCAGTCCATTTGGAGATAGTGGAAATCTTGACGCAAGATAGGTGCATGGTTTGCACCAAACAACTATAGGCTCAGAAATCATTTTGGATGCACCTACGGTACTCCTAGGTGACGAGACTCAAGTGGAAGCTCGGTTCAGCCCATTTGGAGATAGTGGTAATCTTGACGCAAGATAGGTGCATGGTTTGCACCAAACAACTATAGGCTCAGAAATCATTTTGGATGCACCTAGTGGTACTCCTAGGTGACGAGACTCAAGTGGATGCTCGGTTCAGCCCATTTGGAGATAGTGGTAACCTTGACGCAAGATAGGTGCATGGTTTGCACCAAACAACTATAGGCTCAGAAATTGTTTTGGACACCCGGTGGTACTCCTAGGTGATGAGGCTCAAGTGGAAGCTCGATTCAGTCCATTTGGAGATAGTGGTAATCTTTACGCAAGATAGGTGCACGGTTTGCACCAAACAGCTATAGGCTCAGAAATCATTTTGGATGCACCTAGTGGTACTCTTAGGTGACGAGACTCAAGTGGAAGCTCGGTTTAGCCCATTTGGAGATAGTAGTAATCTTGACGCAAGATAGGTGCATGGTTTGCACCGAGCATACTAGAGGCTCGAATATCATTTTGGACGCATCGGATGGAACTACAAGGTGACGTGGGTAATGTGGAATCTCCTTTTGGTCCATTTGGAGATAGGGTTAGTGTTAGTGCAAGATAGGTGCACGCTTTGCGCCAAACATACCATTGGCTCAGAAATCGTTTTGGACACACCCCGTGGTACTCCTTGGTCACGAGACTCAAGTGCAAGCTCGGTTCAATCCGTTTGGAGATGGTGGTAATCTTGATGCAAGATAGGTGCACGGTTTGCGCCAAATATACCATAGGCTCAGAAATTATTTTGGACACACCCGGTGGTACTCCTACGAGATAAGGTTCAAGTGGAAGCTCGATTCAGTCCATTTGGAGGTAGTGGAAATCTTGACGCAAGATAGGTGCACGGTTTGCGCCAAACAACTATAGGCTCAGAAATCATTTTGGATGCACCTAGGGTACTCCTAGGTGACGAGACTCAAGTGGAAGCTCGGTTCAGCCCATTTGGAGATAGTGGTAATCTTGACGCAAGATAGGTGCATGGTTTGCACCGAGCATACTAGAGGCTCGAATATCATGTTGGACGCACCGGATGGAACTACAAGTTGACGTGGGTCATGGGGAATCTCCTTTTGGTCCGTTTAGAGTTAGGGTTAGTGTCAGTGCAAGATAGGTGCACGGTTTGCGCCAAACATACCATTGGCTCAGAAATCGTTTTGGACACACCCCGTGGTACTCCTTGGTGACGAGACTTAAGTGCAAGCTCGGTTCAATCTGTTTGGAGATGGTGGTAATCTTGATGCAAGATAGGTGCACGGTTTGCGCCAAATATACCATAGGCTCAGAAATTATTTTGGACACACCCGGTGGTACTCCTACGAGATAAGGTTCAAGTGGAAGCTCGATTCAGTCCATTTGGAGATAGTGGAAATCTTGACGCAAGATAGGTGCACGGTTTGCGCCAAACAACTATAGGCTCAGAAATCATTTTGGATGCACCTAGGGTACTCCTAGGTGACGAGACTCAAGTGGAAGCTCGGTTCAGCCCATTTGGGGATAGTGGTAATCTTGACGCAAGATAGGTGCATGGTTTGCACCGAGCATACTAGAGGCTCGAATATCATGTTGGACGCACCGGATGGAACTACTAGTTGACGTGGGTCATGGGGAATCTCCTTTTGGTCCGTTTAAAGATAGGGTTAGTGTCAGTGCAAGATAGGTGCACGGTTTGCGCCAAACATACCATTGGCTCAGAAATCGTTTTGGACACACCCCGTGGTACTCCTTGGTGAGGAGACTCAAGTGCAAGCTCGGTTCATTCCGTTTGGAGATAGTGCTAATCTTGATGCAAGATAGGTGCACGGTTTGTGCCAAATATACCATAGGCTCAGAAATTGTTTTGGACACACCCGGTGGTACTCCTACGTGATGAGGCTCAAGTGGAAGCTCGATTCAGTCCATTTGCAGATAGTGGTAATCTTGACGCAAGATAGGTGCACGGTTTGCACCAAACAACTATAGGCTCAGAAATCATTTTGGATGCACCTTGTGGTACTCCTAGGTGACGAGACTCAAGTAGAAGCTCGATTCAGTCCATTTGGAGATAGTGGTAATCTTGACGCAAGATAGGTGCATGGTTTGCACCAAACAACTATAGGCTCATAAATCATTTTAGATGCACCTAGTGGTACTCCTAGGTGACGAGACTCAAGTGGAAGCTTGGTTCAGCCCATTTGGAGATAGTGGTAACCTTGACGCAAGATAGGTGCATGGTTTGCACCAAACAACTATAGGCTCAGAAATTGTTTTGGACACCCGGTGGTACTCCTAGGTGATGAGGCTCAAGTGGAAGCTCGATTCAGTCCATTTGGAGATAGTGGTAATCTTTACGCAAGATAGGTGCACGGTTTGCACCAAACAGCTATAGGCTCAGAAATCATTTTGGATGCACCTAGTGGTACTCCTAGGTGATGAGACTCAAGTGGAAGCTCGGTTCAGCCCATTTGGAGATAGTAGTAATCTTGACGCAAGATAGGTGAATGATTTGCACCGAGCATACTAGAGGCTCGAATATCATTTTGGATGCACCTAGTGGTACTCCTAGGTGACGTGGGTAATGTGGAATCTCCTTTTGGTCCGTTTAGAGATAGGGTTAGTGTCAGTGCAAGATAGGTGCACGCTTTGCGCCAAACATACCATTGGCTCAGAAATCGTTTTGGACACACCCTGTGGTACTCCTTGGTCACGAGACTCAAGTGCAAGCTCGGTTCAATCCGTTTGGAGATAGTGCTAATCTTGATGCAAGATAGGTGCACGGTTTGTGCCAAATATACCATAGGCTCAGAAATTGTTTTGGACACACCCGGTGATACTCCTACGTGATGAGGCTCAAGTGGAAGCTCGATTCAGTCCATTTGGCGATAGGGGTAATCTTGACGCAAGATAGGTGCACGGTTTGCACCAACAACTATCGGCTCAAAAATCATTTTGGATGCACCTAGTGGTACTCCTAGGTGACGAGACTCAAGTGGAAGCTCGGTTCAGCCCATTTGGAGATAGTGGTAATCTTGACGCAAGATAGGTGCACGGTTTGCACCAAACAACTATAGGCTCAGAAATCATTTTGGATGCACCCAGTGGTACTCCTAGGTGACGAGACTCAAGTGGAAGCTCGGTTCAGCCCATTTGGAGATAGTGGTAACCTTGACGTAAGATAGGTGCATGGTTTGCACCGAGCATACTAGAGGTTCGAATATCATTTTGGACGCACCCGATGGAACTACTAGGTGACGTGGGTAATGTGGAATCTCCATTTGGTCTGTTTAGAGATAGGGTTAGTGTCAGTGCAAGATAGGTGCACGGTTTGTGCCAAACATACCATTGGCTCAGAAATCGTTTTGGACACACCCCGTGGTACTCCTGGGTGATGAGACTCAAGTGCAAGCTCGGTTCAATCCGTTTGGAGATAGTGGTAATCTTGATGCAAGATAGGTGCACGGTTTCGCCAAATATACC
The DNA here is from genome assembly GCA_022457205.1 of Saccharum spontaneum. Lineage (NCBI taxonomy): Eukaryota > Viridiplantae > Streptophyta > Magnoliopsida > Poales > Poaceae > Saccharum > Saccharum spontaneum. The sequence continues at coordinate 52,691,541 of CM039581.1, read as the reverse complement.
ATAGGCTCAGAAATTGTTTTGGACACACCCGGTGGTACTCCTACGTGCTGAGGCTCAATTGGAAGCTCGATTCAGTCCATTTGGAGATAGTGGTAATCTTGACGCAAGATAGGTGTACGGTTTGCACCAAACAACTATAGGCTCAGAGATTATTTTGGATGCACCTAGTGGTACTCCTAGGTGACGAGACTCAAGTGGGAGCTCGGTTCAGCTCATTTGGAGATAGTGGTAATCTTGACGCAAGATAGGTGCATGGTTTGCACCAAACAACATAGGCTCAGAAATTATTTTGGATGCACCCAGTGGTACTCCTAGGTGACGAGACTCAAGTGGAAGCTCGGTTCAGCCCATTTGGAGATAGTGGTAACCTTGACGCAAGATAGGTGCATGGTTTGCACCGAGCATACTAGAGGTTCGAATATCATTTTGGACGCACCCGATGGAACTACTAGGTGACGTGGGAAATGTGGAATCTCCTTTTGGTCTGTTTAGAGATAGGGTTAGTGTCAGTGCAAGATAGGTGCACAGTTTGCGCCAAACATACCATTGGCTCAGAAATAGTTTTGGACGCACCCCGTGGTACTCCTTGGCGACGAGACTCAAGTGCAAGCTCGGTTCAATCTGTTTGGAGATATATACCATAGGCTCAGAAATTGTTTTAGACACACCCGGTGGTACTCCTAGGTGATGAGTCTCAAGTGGAAGCTCGATTCAGTCCGTTTGGAGATAGTGGTCATCTTGACGCAAGATAGGTGCACAGTTTGCACCAAACAGCTATAGGCTCAGAAATCATTTTGGATGCACCTAGTGGTACTCCTAGGTGACGAGACTCAAGTGGAAGCTCTATTCAGCCCATCTGGAGATAGTGGTAATCTTGACGCAAGATAGGTGCATGGTTTGCACCGAGCGTACTAGAGGCTCGAATATCTTTTTAGACGCACCGGATGGAACTACTAGGTGATGTGGGTCATGTGGAATCTCCTTTTGGTCTGTTTAGAGATGGGGTTAGTGTCAGTGCAAGATAGGTGCACGGTTTGCGCCAAACATACCATTGGCTCAGAAATCGTTTTGGACACACCCCGTGGTACTCCTTGGTGACGAGACTTAAGTGCAAGCTAGGTTCAATCTGTTTGGAGATGGTGGTAATCTTGATGCAAGATAGGTGCACGGTTTGCGCCAAATATACCATAGGCTCAGAAATTATTTTGGACACACCCGGTGGTACTCCTACGAGATAAGGTTCAAGTGGAAGCTCGATTCAGTCCATTTGGAGATAGTGGAAATCTTGACGCAAGATAGGTGCACGGTTTGCGCCAAACAAATATAGGCTCAGAAATCATTTTGGATGCACCGAGTGGTACTCCTAGGTGACGAGACTCAAGTGGAAGCTCGGTTCAGCCCATTTGGAGATAGTGGTAATCTTGACGCAAGATAGGTGCATGGTTTGCACCGAGCATACTAGAGGCTCGAATATCATGTTGGACGCACCGGATGGAACTACTAGTTGACGTGGGTCATGGGGAATCTCCTTTTGGTCCGTTTAAAGATAGGGTTAGTGTCAGTGCAAGATAGGTGCACGGTTTACGCCAAACATACCATTGGCTCAGAAATCGTTTTGGACACACCCCGTGGTACTCCTTGGTGACGAGACTCAAGTGCAAGTTAGGTTCAATCCGTTTGGAGATAGTGGTAATCTTGATGCAAGATAGATGCACGATTTGCGCCAAATATACCATAGGCTCAGAAATTGTTTTGGACACACCCGGTGGTACTCCTACGTGATGAGGCTCAAGTGGAAGCTCGATTCAGTCCATTTGGAGATAGTGGTAATCTTGACGCAAGATAGGTGCACGGTTTGCACCATACAACTATAGGCTCAGAAATCATTTTGGATGCACCTTGTGGTACTCCTAGGTGACGAGACTCAAGTAGAAGCTCGATTCAGTCCATTTGGAGATAGTGGTAATCTTGACGCAAGATAGGTGCATGGTTTGCACCAAACAACTATAGGCTCAGAAATCATTTTAGATGCACCTAGTGGTGCTCCTAGGTGACGAGACTCAAGTGGAAGCTCGGTTTAGCCCATTTGGAGATAGTGGTAACCTTGACGCAAGATAGGTGCATGGTTTGCACCAAACAACTATAGGCTCAGAAATTGTTTTGGACACCCGGTGGTACTCCTAGGTGATGAGGCTCAAGTGGAAGCTCGATTCAGTCCATTTGGAGATAGTGGTAATCTTTACGCAAGATAGGTGCACGGTTTGCACCAAACAGCTATAGGCTCAGAAATCATTTTGGATGCACCTAGTGGTACTCCTAGGTGACGAGACTCAAGTGGAAGCTCGGTTCAGCCCATTTGGAGATAGTGGTAATCTTGACGCAATATAGGTGCATGGTTTGCACCAAGCATACTAGAGGCTCGAATATTATTTTGGACGCACCGGATGGAACTACAAGGTGACATGGGTAATGTGGAATCTCCTTTTGGTCCGTTTAGAGATAGGGTTAGTGTCAGTGCAAGATAGGTGCACGGTTTGCGCCAAACATACCATTGTCTTAGAAATCGTTTTGGACACACCCCGTGGTACTCCTTGGTGACGAGACCCAAGTGCAAGCTCGGTTCAATCCGTTTGGAGATAGTGGTAATCTTGATGCAAGATAGGTGCACGGTTTCGCCAAATATACCATAGGCTCAAAAATTGTTTTGGACACACCCGGTGGTACTCCTACGTGATGAGGCTCCAGTGGAAGCTCGATTCAGTCCATTTGGAGATAGTGGTAATCTTGACGCAAGATAGGTGCACGGTTTGCACCAAACAACTATAGGCTCAGAAATCATTTTGGATGCACCTATTGGTACTCCTAGGTGACGAGACTCAAGTGGAAGCTCGGTTGAGCCCATTTGGAGATAGTGGTAATCTTGACGCAAGATAGGTGCATGGTTTGCACCAAACAACTGTAGGCTCGAATATCATGTTGGACGCACCGGATGGAACTACTAGTTGACGTGGGTCATGGGGAATCTCCTTTTGGTCCGTTTAAAGATAGGGTTAGTGTCAGTGCAAGATAGGTGCACGGTTTACGCCAAACATACCATTGGCTCAGAAATCGTTTTGGACACACCCCGTGGTACTCCTTGGTGACGAGACTCAAGTGCAAGTTAGGTTCAATCCGTTTGGAGATAGTGGTAATCTTGATGCAAGATAGGTGCACGATTTGCGCCAAATATACCATAGGCTCAGAAATTGTTTTGGACACACCCGGTGGTACTCCTACGTGATGAGGCTCAAGTGGAAGCTCGATTCAGTCCATTTGCAGATAGTGGTAATCTTGACGCAAGATAGGTGCACGGTTTGCACCAAACAACTATAGGCTCAGAAATCATTTTGGATGCACCTTGTGGTACTCCTAGGTGACGAGACTCAAGTAGAAGCTCGATTCAGTCCATTTGGAGATAGTGGTAATCTTGACGCAAGATAGGTGCATGGTTTGCACCAAACAACTATAGGCTCAGAAATCATTTTGGATGCACCTATTGGTACTCCTAGGTGACGAGACTCAAGTGGAAGCTCGGTTGAGCCCATTTGGAGATAGTGGTAATCTTGACGCAAGATAGGTGCATGGTTTGCATCAAACAACTGTAGGCTCAGAAATCATTTTGGACACACCCCGTGGTACTCCTTGGTGACGAGACTCAAGTGCAAGCTCGGTTCAATCCGTTTGGAGATAGTGTTAATCTTGATGCAACACGGTTTGCGCCAAATATACCATGGGCTCAGAAATTGTTTTGAACACACCCGGTGGTACTCCTACTTGATGAGGCTCAAGTGGAAGCTCGATTCAATACATTTGGAGATCGGGGTAATCTTGACGCAAGATAGGTGCACGGTTTGCACCAACAACTATTGGCTCAAAAATCATTTTGGATGCACCTACTGGTACTCCTAGGTGACGAGACTCAAGTGGAAGCTTGGTTCAGCCCATTTGGAGATAGTGGTAATCTTGACGCAAGATAGGTGCACGGTTTGCACCAAACAACTATGGGCTCAGAAATCATTTTGGATGCACCCAGTGGTACTCCTAGGTGACGAGACTCAAGTGGAAGCTCGGTTCAGCCCATTTGGAGATAGTGGTAACCTTGATGCAAGATAGGTGCATGGTTTGCACCGAGCATACTAGAGGTTCGAATATCATTTTGGACGCACCCGATGGAACAGCTAGGTGACGTGGGTAATGTGGAATCTCCTTTTGGTCTGTTTAGAGATAGGGTTAGTGTCAGTGCAAGATAGGTGCACGGTTTGCGCCAAACATACCATTGGCTCAGAAATCGTTTTGGACACACCCCGTGGTACTCCATGGTGATGAGACTCAAGTGCAAGCTCGGTTCAATCCGTTTGGAGATAGTGGTAAGCTTGACGCAAGATAGGTGCACGGTTTCGCCAAATATACCATAGGCTCAGAAATTGTTTTGGACACACCCGGTGGTACTCCTACGTGCTGAGGCTCAAGTGGAAGCTCGATTCAGCCCATTTGGAGATAGTGGTAATCTTGACGCAAGATAGGTGCACGGTTTGCACCAAACAACTATAGGCTCAGAGATCATTTTGGATGCACCTAGTGGTACTCCTAGGTGACGAGACTCAAGTGGAAGCTCGGTTCAGCCCATTTGGAGATAGTGGTAATCTTGACGCAAGATAGGTGCATGGTTTGCACCAAACAACATAGGCTCAGAAATCATTTTGGATGCACCCAGTGGTACTCCTAGGTGACGAGACTCAAGTGGAAGCTCGGTTCAGCCCATATGGAGATAGTGGTAACCTTGACGCAAGATAGGTGCATGGTTTGCACCGAGCATACTAGAGGTTCGAATATCATTTTGGACGCACCCGATGGAACTACTAGGTGACGTGGGAAATGTGGAATCTCCTTTTGGTCTGTTTAGAGATAGGGTTAGTGTCAGTGCAAGATAGGTGCACAGTTTGCGCCAAACATACCATTGGCTCAGAAATAGTTTTGGACGCACCCCGTGGTACTCCTTGGCGACGAGACTCAAGTGCAAGCTCGGTTCAATCTGTTTGGAGATATATACCATAGGCTCAGAAATTGTTTTAGACACACCAGGTGGTACTCCTAGGTGATGAGTCTCAAGTGGAAGCTCGATTCAGTCCGTTTGGAGATAGTGGTCATCTTGACGCAAGATAGGTGCACGGTTTGCACCAAACAGCTATAGGCTCAGAAATCATTTTGGATGCACCTAGTGGTACTCCTAGGTGACGAGACTCAAGTGGAAGCTCTATTCAGCCAATCTGGAGATAGTGGTAATCTTGACGCAAGATAGGTGCATGGTTTGCACCGAGCGTACTAGAGGCTCGAATATCTTTTTAGACGCACCGGATGGAACTACTAGGTGATGTGGGTCATGTGGAATCTCCTTTTGGTCCATTTAGAGATAGGGTTAGTGTCAGTGCAAGATAGGTGCATGGTTTGCGCCAAACATACCATTGGCTCAGAAATCGTTTTGGACACACCCCGTGGTACTCCTTGGTGACGAGACTTAAGTGCAAGCTAGGTTCAATCTGTTTGGAGATGGTGGTAATCTTGATGCAAGATAGGTGCACGGTTTGCGCCAAATATACCATAGGCTCAGAAATTATTTTGGACACACCCGGTGGTACTCCTACGAGATAAGGTTCAAGTGGAAGCTCGATTCAGTCCATTTGGAGATAGTGGAAATCTTGACGCAAGATAGGTGCACGGTTTGCGCCAAACAACTATAGGCTCAGAAATCATTTTGGATGCACCTAGGGTACTCCTAGGTGACGAGACTCAAGTGGAAGCTCGGTTCAGCCCATTTGGAGATAGTGGTAATCTTGACGCAAGATAGGTGCATGGTTTGCCCCGAGCGTACTGGAGGCTCGAATATCATGTTGGACGCACCGGATGGAACTACTAGTTGACGTGGGTCATGGGGAATCTCCTTTTGGTCCGTTTAAAGATAGGGTTAGTGTCAGTGCAAGATAGGTGCACGGTTTACGCCAAACATACCATTAGCTCAGAAATCGTTTTGGACACACCCCGTGGTACACCTAGGTGACGAGACTCAAGTGGAAGCTCGGTTTAGCCCATTTGGAGATAGTGGTAATCTTGACGCAAGATAGGTGCATGGTTTGCACCGAGCATACTAGAGGTGATGAGACGTGGGTAATGTGGAATCTCCTTTTGGTCTGTTTAGAGATACGGTTAGTGTTAGTGCAAGATAGGTGCACGGTTTGCGCCAAACATACCATTGGCTCAGAAATCGTTTTGGACACACCCCGTGGTACTCCTTGGTGATGAGACTCAAATGCAAGCTCGGTTCAATCCATTTGGAGATAGTGGTAATCTTGATGCAAGATAGGTGCACGGTTTCGCCAAATATACCATAGGCTTAGAAAATGTTTTGGACACACCCGGTGGTACTCCTATGTGCTGAGGCTCAAGTGGAAGCTCGATTCAGTCCATTTGGAGATAGTGGTAATCTTGACGCAAGATAGGTGCACGGTTTGCACCAAACAACTATAGGCTGAGAAATCATTTTGGATGCACCTAGTGGTACTCCTAGGTGACGAGACTCAAGTGGAAACTCGGTTCAGCCCATTTGGAGATAGTGGTAATCTTGACGCAAGATAGGTGCATGGTTTGCACCAAACAACTGTAGGCTCAGAAATCGTTTTGGACACACCCCGTGGTACTCCTTGGTGACGAGACTCAAGTGCAAGCTCGGTTCAATCCGTTTGGAGATAGTGGTAATCTTGATGCAAGATAGGTGCACGGTATGCACCAAATATACCATAGGCTCAGAAATTGTTTTGAACACACCCGGTGGTACTCCTACTTGATGAGGCTCAAGTGGAAGCTCGATTCAATCCATTTAGAGGTCGGGGTAATCTTGACGCAAGATAGGTGCACGGTTTGCACCAACAACTATCGGCTCAAAAATCATTTTGGATGCACCTAGTGGTACTCCTAGGTGATGAGACTCAAGTGGAAGCTCGGTTCAGCCCATTTGGAGATAGTGGTAATCTTGACGCAAGATAGGTGCACGGTTTGCACCAAACAACTATAGGCTCAGAAATCATTTTGGATGCACCCAGTGGTACTCCTAGGTGACGAGACTCAAGTGGAAGCTCGGTTCAGCCCATTTGGAGATAGTGGTAATCTTGACGCAAGATAGGTGCATGGTTTGCACCGAGCGTACTAGAGGCTCGAATATCATTTTGGATGCATCGGATGGAACTACTAGTTGACGTGGGTCATGGGGAATCTCCTTTTGGTCCGTTTAGAGATAGGGTTAGTGTCAGTGCAAGATAGGTGCACGGTTTGCGCCAAACATACCATTGGCTCAGAAATCGTTTTGGACGCACCCCGTGGTACTCCTTGGCGACGAGACTCAAGTGCATGCTCGGTTCAATCTGTTTGGAGATATATACCATAGGCTCAGAAATTGTTTTAGACACACCCGGTGGTACTCCTAGGTGATGAGTCTCAATTGGAAGCTCGATTCAGTCCGTTTGGAGATAGTGGTCATCTTGACGCAAGATATGTGCACGGTTTCACCAAACAGCTATAGGCTCAGAAATCATTTTGGATGCACCTAGTGGTACTCCTAGGTGACGAGACTCAAGTGGAAGCTCTATTCAGCCCATCTGGAGATAGTGGTAATCTTGACGCAAGATAGATGCATGGTTTGCACCGAGCGTACTAGAGGCTCGAATATCTTTTTAGACGCACCGGATGGAACTACTAGGTGATGTGGGTCATGTGGAATCTCCTTTTGGTCCGTTTAGAGATAGGGTTAGTGTCAGTGCAAGATAGGTGCACGGTTTGTGCCAAACATACCATTGGCTCAGAAATCATTTTGGACACACCCCGTGGTACTCCTTGGTGACCAGACTTAAGTGCAAGCTAGGTTCAATCCGTTTGGAGATAGTGGTAATCTTGATGCAAGATAGGTGCACGATTTGCGCCAAATATACCATAGGCTCAGAAATTATTTTGGACACACCTGGTGGTACTCCTACGAGATAAGGCTCAAGTGGAAGCTCGATTCAGTCCATTTGGAGATAGTGGAAATCTTGACGCAAGATAGGTGCACGGTTTGCGCCAAACAACTATAGGCTCAGAAATAATTTTGGATGCACCTAGGGTACTCCTAGGTGACGAGACTCAAGTGGAAGCTCGGTTTAGCCCATTTGGAGATAGTGGTAATCTTGACGCAAGATAGGTGCATGGTTTGCACCTAGCGTACTAGAGGCTCGAATATCATGTTGGACGCACCGGATGGAACTACTAGTTGACGTGGGTCATGGGGAATCTCCTTTTGGTCCGTTTAAAGATAGGGTTAGTGTCAGTGCAAGATAGGTGCACGGTTTACGCCAAACATACCATTAGCTCAGAAGTCGTTTTGGACACACCCCGTGGTACTCCTAGGTGACGAGACTCAAGTGGAAGCTCGGTTTAGCCCATTTGGAGATAGTGGTAATCTTGACGCAAGATAGGTGCATGGTTTGCACCGAGCATACTAGAGGTGATGAGACGTGGGCAATGTGGAATCTCCTTTTGTTCTGTTTAGAGATACGGTTAGTGTTAGTGCAAGATAGGTGCACGGTTTGCGCCAAACATACCATTGGCTCAGAAATCGTTTTGGACACACCCCGTGGTACTCCTTGGTGATGAGACTCAAATGCAAGCTCGGTTCAATCCATTTGGAGATAGTGGTAATCTTGATGCAAGATAGGTGCACGGTTTCGCCAAATATACCATAGGCTTAGAAAATGTTTTGGACACACCCGGTGGTACTCCTATGTGCTGAGGCTCAAGTGGAAGCTCGATTCAGTCCATTTGGAGATAGTGGTAATCTTGACGCAAGATAGGTGCACGGTTTGCACCAAACAACTATAGGCTGAGAAATCATTTTGGATGCACCTAGTGGTACTCCTAGGTGACGAGACTCAAGTGGAAACTCGGTTCAGCCCATTTGGAGATAGTGGTAATCTTGACGCAAGATAGGTGCATGGTTTGCACCAAACAACTGTAGGCTCAGAAATCGTTTTGGACACACCCCGTGGTACTCCTTGGTGACGAGACTCAAGTGCAAGCTCGGTTCAATCCGTTTGGAGATAGTGGTAATCTTGATGCAAGATAGGTGCACGGTATGCACCAAATATACCATAGGCTCAGAAATTGTTTTGAACACACCCGGTGGTACTCCTACTTGATGAGGCTCAAGTGGAAGCTCGATTCAATCCATTTAGAGGTCGGGGTAATCTTGACGCAAGATAGGTGCACGGTTTGCACCAACAACTATCGACTCAAAAATCATTTTGGATGCAACTAGTGGTACTCCTAGGTGATGAGACTCAAGTGGAAGCTCGGTTCAGCCCATTTGGAGATAGTGGTAATCTTGACGCAAGATAGGTGCACGGTTTGCACCAAACAACTATAGGCTCAGAAATCATTTTGGATGCACCCAGTGGTACTCCTAGGTGACGAGACTCAAGTGGAAGCTCGGTTCAGCCCATTTGGAGATAGTGGTAATCTTGACGCAAGATAGGTGCATGGTTTGCACCGAGCGTACTAGAGGCTCGAATATCATTTTGGATGCATCGGATGGAACTACTAGTTGACGTGGGTCATGGGGAATCTCCTTTTGGTCCGTTTAGAGATAGGGTTAGTGTCAGTGCAAGATAGGTGCACGGTTTGCGCCAAACATACCATTGGCTCAGAAATCGTTTTGGACGCACCCCGTGGTACTCCTTGGCGACGAGACTCAAGTGCATGCTCGGTTCAATCTGTTTGGAGATATATACCATAGGCTCAGAAATTGTTTTAGACACACCCGGTGGTACTCCTAGGTGATGAGTCTCAATTGGAAGCTCGATTCAGTCCGTTTGGAGATAGTGGTCATCTTGACGCAAGATATGTGCACGGTTTCACCAAACAGCTATAGGCTCAGAAATCATTTTGGATGCACCTAGTGGTACTCCTAGGTGACGAGACTCAAGTGGAAGCTCTATTCAGCCCATCTGGAGATAGTGGTAATCTTGACGCAAGATAGATGCATGGTTTGCACCGAGTGTACTAGAGGCTCGAATATCTTTTTAGACGCACCGGATGGAACTACTAGGTGATGTGGGTCATGTGGAATCTCCTTTTGGTCCGTTTAGAGATAGGGTTAGTGTCAGTGCAAGATAGGTGCACGGTTTGTGCCAAACATACCATTGGCTCAGAAATCATTTTGGACACACCCCGTGGTACTCCTTGGTGACAAGACTTAAGTGCAAGCTAGGTTCAATCCGTTTGGAGATAGTGCTAATCTTGATGCAAGATAGGTGCACGATTTGCGCCAAATATACCATAGGCTCAGAAATTATTTTGGACACACCTGGTGGTACTCCTACGAGATAAGGCTCAAGTGGAAGCTCGATTCAGTCCATTTGGAGATAGTGGAAATCTTGACGCAAGATAGGTGCACGGTTTGCGCCAAACAACTATAGGCTCAGAAATCATTTTGGATGCACCTAGGGTACTCCTAGGTGACGAGACTCAAGTGGAAGCTCGGTTTAGCCCATTTGGAGATAGTGGTAATCTTGACGCAAGATAGGTGCATGGTTTGCACCGAGCGTACTAGAGGCTCGAATATCATGTTGGACGCACCGGATGGAACTACTAGTTGACGTGGGTCATGGGGAATCTCCTTTTGGTCCGTTTAAAGATAGGGTTAGTGTCAGTGCAAGATAGGTGCACGGTTTACGCCAAACATACCATTAGCTCAGAAATCGTTTTGGACACACCCCGTGGTACTCCTAGGTGACGAGACTCAAGTGGAAGCTCGGTTTAGCCCATTTGGAGATAGTGGTAATCTTGACGCAAGATAGGTGCATGGTTTGCACCGAGCATACTAGAGGTGATGAGACGTGGGTAATGTGGAATCTCCTTTTGGTCTATTTAGAGATAGGGTTAGTGTTAGTGCAAGATAGGTGCACGGTTTGCGCCAAACATACCATTGGCTCAGAAATCGTTTTGGACACACCCCGTGGTACTCCTTGGTGATGAGACTCAAATGCAAGCTCGGTTCAATCCATTTGGAGATAGTGGTAATCTTGATGCAAGATAGGTGCACGGTTTCGCCAAATATACCATAGGCTTAGAAAATGTTTTGGACACACCCGGTGGTACTCCTATGTGCTGAGGCTCAAGTGGAAGCTCGATTCAGTCCATTTGGAGATAGTGGTAATCTTGACGCAAGATAGGTGCACGGTTTGCACCAAACAACTATAGGCTGAGAAATCATTTTGGATGCACCTAGTGGTACTCCTAGGTGACGAGACTCAAGTGGAAACTCGGTTCAGCCCATTTGGAGATAGTGGTAATCTTGACGCAAGATAGGTGCATGGTTTGCACCAAACAACTGTAGGCTCAGAAATCGTTTTGGACACACCCCGTGGTACTCCTTGGTGACGAGACTCAAGTGCAAGCTCGGTTCAATCCGTTTGGAGATAGTGGTAATCTTGATGCAAGATAGGTGCACGGTATGCACCAAATATACCATAGGCTCAGAAATTGTTTTGAACACACCCGGTGGTACTCCTACTTGATGAGGCTCAAGTGGAAGCTCGATTCAATCCATTTAGAGGTCGGGGTAATCTTGACGCAAGATAGGTGCACGGTTTGCACCAACAACTATCGGCTCAAAAATCATTTTGGATGCACCTAGTGGTACTCCTAGGTGATGAGACTCAAGTGGAAGCTCGGTTCAGCCCATTTGGAGATAGTGGTAATCTTGACGCAAGATAGGTGCACGGTTTGCACCAAACAACTATAGGCTCAGAAATCATTTTGGATGCACCCAGTGGTACTCCTAGGTGACGAGACTCAGGTGGAAGCTCGGTTCAGCCCATTTGGAGATAGTGGTAATCTTGATGCAAGATAGGTGCATGGTTTGCACCGAGCGTACTAGAGGCTCGAATATCATTTTGGATGCATCGGATGGAACTACTAGTTGACGTGGGTCATGGGGAATCTCCTTTTGGTCCGTTTAGAGATAGGGTTAGTGTCAGTGCAAGATAGGTGCACGGTTTGCGCCAAACATACCATTGGCTCAGAAATCGTTTTGGACGCACCCCGTGGTACTCCTTGGCGACGAGACTCAAGTGCATGCTCGGTTCAATCTGTTTGGAGATATATACCATAGGCTCAGAAATTGTTTTAGACACACCCGGTGGTACTCCTAGGTGATGAGTCTCAATTGGAAGCTCGATTCAGTCCGTTTGGAGATAGTGGTCATCTTGACGCAAGATATGTGCACGGTTTCACCAAACAGCTATAGGCTCAGAAATCATTTTGGATGCACCTAGTGGTACTCCTAGGTGACGAGACTCAAGTGGAAGCTCTATTCAGCCCATCTGGAGATAGTGGTAATCTTGACGCAAGATAGATGCATAGTTTGCACCGAGCGTACTAGAGGCTCGAATATCTTTTTAGACGCACCGGATGGAACTACTAGGTGATGTGGGTCATGTGGAATCTCCTTTTGGTCCGTTTAGAGATAGGGTTAGTGTCAGTGCAAGATAGGTGCACGGTTTGTGCCAAACATACCATTGGCTCAGCAATCATTTTGGACACACCCCGTGGTACTCCTTGGTGACAAGACTTAAGTGCAAGCTAGGTTCAATCCGTTTGGAGATAGTGGTAATCTTGATGCAAGATAGGTGCACGATTTGCGCCAAATATACCATAGGCTCAGAAATTATTTTGGACACACCTGGTGGTACTCCTATGAGATAAGGCTCAAGTGGAAGCTCGATTCAGTCCATTTGGAGATAGTGGAAATCTTGACGCAAGATAGGTGAACGGTTTGCGCCAAACAACTATAGGCTCAGAAATCATTTTGGATGCACCTAGGGTACTCCTAGGTGACGAGACTCAAGTGGAAGCTCGGTTTAGCCCATTTGGAGATAGTGGTAATCTTGACGCAAGATAGGTGCATGGTTTGCACCTAGCGTACTAGAGGCTCGAATATCATGTTGGACGCACCGGATGGAACTACTAGTTGACGTGGGTCATGGGGAATCTCCTTTTGGTCCGTTTAAAGATAGGGTTAGTGTCAGTGCAAGATAGGTGCACGGTTTACGCCAAACATACCATTAGCTCAGAAATCGTTTTGGACACACCCCGTGGTACTCCTAGGTGACGAGACTCAAGTGGAAGCTCGGTTTAGCCCATTTGGAGATAGTGGTAATCTTGACGCAAGATAGGTGCATGGTTTGCACCGAGCATACTAGAGGTGATGAGACGTGGGTAATGTGGAATCTCCTTTTGGTCTATTTAGAGATAGGGTTAGTGTTAGTGCAAGATAGGTGCACGGTTTGCGCCAAACATACCATTGGCTCAGAAATCGTTTTGGACACACCCCGTGGTACTCCTTGGTGATGAGACTCAAGTGCAAGCTCGGTTCAATCCGTTTGGAGATAGTGGTAATCTTGATGCAAGATAGGTGCACGGTTTCGCCAAATATACCATAGGCTTAGAAAATGTTTTGGACACACCCGGTGGTACTCCTATGTGCTGAGGCTCAAGTGGAAGCTCGATTCAGTCCATTTGGAGATAGTGGTAATCTTGACGCAAGATAGGTGCATGGTTTGCACCAAACAACTATAGGCTGAGAAATCATTTTGGATGCACCTAGTGGTACTCCTAGGTGATGAGACTCAAGTGGAAACTCAGTTCAGCCCATTTGGAGATAGTGGTAATCTTGACGCAAGATAGGTGCATGGTTTGCACCAAACAACTGTAGGCTCAGAAATCGTTTTGGACACACCCCGTGGTACTCCTTGGTGACGAGACTCAAGTGCAAGCTCGGTTCAATCCGTTTGGAGATAGTGGTAATCTTGATGCAAGATAGGTGCACGGTATGCACCAAATATACCATAGGCTCAGAAATTGTTTTGAACACACCCGGTGGTACTCCTACTTGATGAGGCTCAAGTGGAAGCTCGATTCAATCCATTTAGAGATCGGGGTAATCTTGACGCAAGATAGGTGCACGGTTTGCACCAACAACTATCGGCTCAAAAATCATTTTGGATGCACCTAGTGGTACTACTAGGTGATGATACTCAAGTGGAAGCTCGGTTCAGCCCATTTGGAGATAGTGGTAATCTTGACGTAAGATAGGTGCACGGTTTGCACCAAACAACTATGGGCTCAGAAATAATTTTGGATGCACCCAGTGGTACTCCTAGGTGACGAGACTCAAGTGGAAGCTCGGTTCAGCCCATTTGGAGATAGTGGTAATCTTGACGCAAGATAGGTGCATGGTTTGCACCGAGCGTACTAGAGGCTCGAATATCATTTTGGATGCATCGGATGGAACTACTAGTTGACGTGGGTCATGGGGAATCTCCTTTTGGTCCGTTTAGAGATAGGGTTAGTGTCAGTGCAAGATAGGTGCACGGTTTGCGCCAAACATACCATTGGCTTAGAAATCGTTTTGGACACACCCCGTGGTACTCCTAGGTGACGAGACTCAAGTGGAAGCTCAATTCAGCCCATCTGGAGATAGTGGTAATCTTGACGCAAGATAGATGCATGGTTTGCACCGAGCGTACTAGAGGCTCGAATATCTTTTTAGACGCACCGGATGGAACTACTAGGTGATGTGGGTCATGTGGAATCTCCTTTTGGTCCGTTTAGAGATAGGGTTAGTGTCAGTGCAAGATAGGTGCACGGTTTGCGCCAAACATACCATTGGCTCAGAAATCGTTTTGGACACACCCCGTGGTACTCCTTGGTGACGAGACTTAAGTGCAAGCTAGGTTCAATCCGTTTGGAGATAGTGGTAATCTTGATGCAAGATAGGTGCACGGTTTGCGCCAAATATACCATAGGCTCAGAAATTATTTTGGACACACCTGGTGGTACTCCTACGAGATAAGGCTCAAGTGGAAGCTCGATTCAGTCCATTTGGAGATAGTGGAAATCTTGATGCAAGATAGGTGCACGGTTTGCGCCAAACAACTATAGGCTCAGAAATCATTTTGGATGCACCTAGGGTACTCCTAGGTGACGAGACTCAAGTGGAAGCTCGGTTTAGCCTAGTTGGAGATAGTGGTAATCTTGACGCAAGATAGGTGCATGGTTTGCACCGAGCGTACTAGAGGCTCGAATATCATGTTGGACGCACCGGATGGAACTACTAGTTGACGTGGGTCATGGGGAATCTCCTTTTGGTCCGTTTAAAGATAGGGTTAGTGTCAGTGCAAGATAGGTGCACGGTTTACGCCAAACATACCATTGGCTCAGAAATCGTTTTGGACACACCCCGTGGTACTCCTAGGTGACGAGACTTAAGTGGAAGCTCGGTTTAGCCCATTTGGAGATAGTGGTAATCTTGACAAAAGATAGGTGCATGGTTTGCACCGAGCATACTAGAGGTGATGAGACGTGGGTAATGTGGAATCTCCTTTTGGTCTGTTTAGAGATACGGTTAGTGTTAGTGCAAGATAGGTGCACGGTTTGCGCCAAACATACCATTGGCTCAGAAATCGTTTTGGACACACCCCGTGGTACTCCTTGGTGATGAGACTCAAGTGCAAGCTCGGTTCAATCCGTTTGGAGATAGTGGTAATCTTGATGCAAGATAGGTGCACGGTTTCGCCAAATATACCATAGGCTTAGAAAATGTTTTGGACACACCCGGTGGTACTCCTACGTGCTGAGGCTCAAGTGGAAGCTCGATTCAGTCCATTTGGAGATAGTGGTAATCTTGACGTAAGATAGGTGCACGGTTTGCACCAAACAACCATAGGCTGAGAAATCATTTTGGATGCACCTAGTGGTACTCCTAGGTGACGAGACTCAAGTGGAAACTCGGTTCAGCCCGTTTGGAGATAGTGGTAATCTTGACGCAAGATAGGTGCATGGTTTGCACCAAACAACTGTAGGCTCAGAAATCGTTTTGGACACACCCCGTGGTACTCCTTGGTGACGAGACTCAAGTGCAAGCTCGGTTCAATCCGTTTGGAGATTGTGGTAATCTTGATGCAAGATAGGTGCACAGTATGCACCAAATATACCATAGGCTCAGAAATTGTTTTGAACACACCCGGTGGTACTCCTACTTGATGAGGCTCAAGTGGAAGCTCGATTCAATCCATTTAGAGATCGGGGTAATCTTGACGCAAGATAGGTGCACGGTTTGCACCAACAACTATCGGCTCAAAAATCATTTTGGATGCACCTAGTGGTACTCCTCGGTGACGAGACTTAAGTGGAAGCTCGGTTCAGCCCCTTTGGAGATAGTGGTAATCTTGACGCAAGATAGGTGCATGGTTTGCACCGAGCGTACTAGAGGCTCGAATATCATTTTGGATGCACCGGATGGAACTACTAGTTGACGTGGGTCATGGGGAATCTCCTTTTGGTCCATTTAGAGATAGGGTTAGTGTCAGTGCAAGATAGGTGCACGGTTTGCGCCAAACATACCATTGGCTCAGAAATCGTTTTGGACACACCCCGTGGTACTCCTTGGTGACGAGACTCAAGTGCAAGCTCGGTTCAGCCCATTTGGAGATAGTGGTAACCTTGACGCAAGATAGGTGCATGGTTTGCACCGAGCATACTAGAGGTTCGAATATAATTTTGGATGCACCCGATGGAACTACTAGGTGACGTGGGTAATGTGGAATCTCCTTTTGGTCTGTTTAGAGATAGGGTTAGTGTCAGTGCAAGATAGGTGCACAGTTTGCGCCAAACATACCATTGGCTCAGAAATAGTTTTGGACGCACCCTGTGGTACTCCTTGGCGACGAGACTCAAGTGCATGCTCGGTTCAATCTGTTTGGAGATATATACCATAGGCTCAGAAATTGTTTTAGACACACCCGGTGGTACTCCTAGGTGATGAGTCTCAATTGGAAGCTCGATTCAGTCCGTTTGGAGATAGTGGTCATCGTGACGCAAGATATGTGCACGGTTTCACCAAACAGCTATAGGCTCAGAAATCATTTTGGATGCACCCAGTGGTACTCCTAGGTGACGAGACTCAAGTGGAAGCTCTATTCAGCCCATCTGAAGATAGTGGTAATCTTGACGCAAGATAGATGCATGGTTTGCACCGAGCGTACTAGAGGCTCGAATATCTTTTTAGACGCACCGGATGGAACTACTAGGTGATGTGGGTCATGTGGAATCTCCTTTTGGTCCGTTTAGAGATAGGGTTAGTGTCAGTGCAAGATAGGTGCAAGGTTTGCGCCAAACATACCATTGGCTCAGAAATCGTTTTGGACACACCCCGTGGTACTCCTTGGTGACGAGACTTAAGTGCAAGCTAGGTTCAATCTGTTTGGAGATGGTGGTAATCTTGATGCAAGATAGGTGCACGGTTTGCGCCAAATATACCAGAGGCTCAGAAATTATTTTGGACACACCCGGTGGTACTCCTACGAGATAAGGCTCAAGTGGAAGCTCGATTCAGTCCATTTGGAGATAGTGGAAATCTTGATGCAAGATAGGTGCACGGTTTGCGCCAAACAACTATAGGCTCAGAAATCATTTTGGATGCACCTAGGGTACTCCTAGGTGACGAGACTCAAGTGGAAGCTCGGTTTAGCCCAGTTGGAGATAGTGGTAATCTTGACGCAAGATAGGTGCATGGTTTGCACCGAGCGTACTAGAGGCTCGAATATCATGTTGGACGCACCGGATGGAACTACTAGTTGACGTGGGTCATGGGGAATCTCCTTTTGGTCCGTTTAAAGATAGGGTTAGCTTCAGTGCAAGATAGGTGCACGGTTTACGCCAAACATACCATTGGCTCAGATATCGTTTTGGACACACCCCGTGGTACTCCTTGGTGACGAGACTCAAGTGCAAGTTAGGTTCAATCCGTTTGGAGATAGTGGTAATCTTGATGCAAGATAGGTGCACGGTTTGCGCCAAATATACCATAGGCTCAGAAATTGTTTTGGACACACCTGGTGGTACTCCTACGTGATGAGGCTCAAGTGGAAGCTCGATTCAGTCCATTTGCAGATAGTGGTAATCTTGACGGAAGATAGGTGCACGGTTTGCACCAAACAACTATAGGCTCAGAAATCATTTTGGATGCACCTAGTGGTACTCCTAGGTGACGTGACTCAAGTAGAAGCTCGGTTCAGCCCATTTGGAGATAGTGGTAATCTTGACGCAAGATAGGTGCATGGTTTGCACCAAACAACTATAGGCTCAGAAATCATTTTGGATGCACCCAGTGGTACTCCTAGGTGACGAGACTCAAGTGGAAGCTCGGTTCAGCCCATTTGGAGATAGTGGTAACCTTGACGCAAGATAGGTGCATGGTTTGCACCGAGCATACTAGAGGTTCGAATATCATTTTGGACGCACCCGATGGAACTACTAGGTGACGTGGGTAATGTGGAATCTCCTTTTGGTCTGTTTAGAGATAGGGTTAGTGTCAGTGCAAGATAGGTGCACGGTTTGCGCCAAACATACCGTTGGCTCAGAAATCATTTTGGACACACCCCGTGGTACTCCTTGGTGACGAGACTCAAGTGCAAGCTCGGTTCAATCCGTTTGGAGATAGTGGTAATCTTGATGCAAGATAGGTCCACGGTTTGCGCCAAATATACCATAGGCTCAGAAATTGTTTTGGACACACCCGGTGGTACTCCTACGTGATGAGGCTCAAGTGGAAGCTCGATTCAGTCCATTTGGAGATAGTGGTAATCTTGACGCAAGATAGGTGCACGGTTTGCACCAAACAACTATAGGCTCAGAAATCATTTTGGATGCACCTAGTGGTACTCCTAGCTGACGAGACTCATGTGGAAGCTCGATTCAGCCCATTTGGAGATAGTGGTAACCTTGACGCAAGATAGGTGCATGGTTTGCACCAAACAACTATAGGCTCAGAAATCATTTTGGATGCACCCAGTGGTACTCCTAGGTGACGAGACTCAAGTGGAAGCTCGGTTCAGCGCATTTGGAGATAGTGGTTACCTTGACGCAAGATAGGTGCATGGTTTGCACCGAGCATACTAGAGGTTCGAATATCATTTAGGACGCACCCGATGGAACTACTAGTTGACGTGGGTAATGTGGAATCTCCTTTTGGTAGGGATAGGGTTAGTGTCAGTGCAAGATAGGTGCACAGTTTGCGCCAAACATACCATTGGCTCAGAAATAGTTTTGGACGCACCCCATGGTACTCCTTGGTGACGAGACTCAAGTGCACGCTCGATTCAATCTGTTTGGAGATATATACCATAGGCTTAGAAATTGTTTTAGACACACCCGGTGGTACTCCTAGGTGATGAGTCTCAAGTGGAAGCTCGATTCAGTCTGTTTGGAGATAGTGGTCATCTTCACGCAAGATAGGTGCACGGTTTGCACCAAACAGCTATAGGCTCAGAAATCATTTTGGATGCACCTAGTGGTACTCCTAGGTGAGGAGACTCAAGTGGAAGCTCTATTCAGCCCATCTAGAGATAGTGGTAATCTTGATGCAAGATAGGTGCATGGTTTGCACCGAGCGTACTAGAGGCTCGAATATCGTTTTAGACGCACCGGATGGAACTACTAGGTCATGTGGGTCATGTGGAATCTCCTTTTGGTCCGTTTAGAGATAGGGTTAGTGTTAGTGCAAGATAGGTGCACGGTTTGCGCCAAACATACCATTGGCTCATAAATCGTTTTGGACACACCTCGTGGTACTCCTTGGTGACGAGACTCAAGTGCAAACTAGGTTCAATCCGTTTGGAGATAGTGGTAATCTTGATGCAAGATAGGTGCACGGTTTGCGCCAAATATACCAGAGGCTCAGAAATTATTTTGGACACACCCGGTGGTACTCCAACGAGATAAGGCTCAAGTGGAAGCTCGATTCAGTCCATTTGGAGATAGTGGAAATCTTGACGCAAGATAGGTGCACGGCTTGCGCCAAACAACTATAGGCTCAGAAATCATTTTGGATGCACCTAGGGTACTCCTAGGTGACGAGACTCAAGTGGAAGCTCGGTTCAGCCCATTTGGAGATAGTGGTAACCTTGACGCAAGATAGGTGCATGGTTTGCACCGAGCATACTAGAGGTTCGAATATCATTTTGGATGCACCCGATGGAACTACTAGGTGACATGGGTAATGTGGAATCTCCTTTTGGTCTGTTTAGAGATAGGGTTAGTGTCAGTGCAAGATAGGTGCACAGTTTGTGCTAAACATACCGTTGGCTCAGAAATAGTTTTGGACACACCCCGTGGTACTCCTTGGTGACGAGACTCAAGTGCAAGCTCAGTTCAATCTGTTTGGAGATAGTGGTAATCTTGATGCAAGATAGGTGCACGGTTTGCGCCAAATATACCATAGGCTCAGAAATTGTTTTGAACACACCCGGTGGTACTCCTACTTGATGAGGCTCAAGTGGAAGCTCGATTCAATCCATTTGGAGATCGGGGTAATCTTGACGCAAGATAGGTGCACGGTTTGCACCAACAACTATCGGCTTAAAAATCATTTTGGATGCACCTAGTGGTACTCCTAGGTGACGAGACTCAAGTGGAAGCTCGGTTCAGCCCATTTGGAGATAGTGGTAATCTTGACGCAAGATAGGTGCATGGTTTGCACCAAACAACTATAGGCTCAGAAATCATTTTGGATGCACCCAGTGGTACTCCTAGGTGACGAGACTCAAGTGGAAGCTCGGTTCAACCCATTTGGAGATAGTGGTAATCTTGACGCAAGATAGGTGCATGGTTTGCACCGAGCGTACTAGAGGCTCGAATATCATTTTGGATGCACCGGATGGAACTACTAGTTGACGTGGGTCATGGGGAATCTCCTTTTGGTCCGTTTAGAGATAGGGTTAGCGTCAGTGCAAGATAGGTGCACGGTTTGCGCCAAACAACTATAGGCTCAGAAATCATTTTGGATGCACCTAGGGTACTCCTAGGTGACGAGACTCAAGTGGAAGCTCGGTTTAGCCCAGTTGGAGATAGTGGTAATCTTGACGCAAGATAGGTGCATGGTTTGCACCGAGCGTACTAGAGGCTCGAATATCATGTTGGACGCACCGGATGGAACTACTAGTTGACGTGGGTCATGGGGAATCTTGACGCAAGTGAAGGCTGAGCATAAGAGGCCTACAGGTTTATTGAAACCTTTAGAGATTCCAGAATGGAAGTGGGAATATATTACTATGGATTTTGTGGTTGGTTTACCACGATCTCCTCGGGGTAATGATGCAATTTGGGTTGTGGTAGATAGACTCACTAAGGTGGCTCATTTTATTCCAATGAAGACCAAGAATTCTGCTGCAGACTTGGTCCCCTTGTATATGAAGGAGGTAGTGAGGCTGCATGGAGTGCCAAAGTCTATTGTTTCAGATCGAGACTCCAAATTTGTTTCCAATTTTTGGAGGAGCTTACATAGCGCTTTGGGGACGAAGCTTGACATGAGTGTTGCTTTTCACCCTCAAACTGATGGTCAGTCCGAGCGTACTATCCAGACTTTGGAGGACATGCTACGTGCCTGTGTCCTTTCCTGGAAGGGTAGTTGGGAGGATCATCTAGCTTTAGCTGAGTTTGCTTATAATAACATCTATCAAGCTAGTATTAAGATGGCACCGTATGAGGCTTTGTATGGTAGAAGATGCATCTCACCATTGTGTTGGGAAACATTGGGAGAGAGGTCTTTAGTCGGTCCAGATTGGATTCAACAGACAGCTCAGAAGGTACAGGAGATACGTCAGAACATGTTAGCCGCCCAGAGTCGCCAGAAAAGCTATGCGGATGTTAGAAGGCGAGACCTCGAGTTTGCAGTGGGTGATCAGGTTCTTCTCAAAGTATCGCCTACTAAGGGTGTTGTGCGGTTCGGTACTACTGGGAAGCTTAGCCCGAGGTACATTGGACCTTTTGATATCATAGCCCGGGTAGGTAGCTTGGCTTACCGCTTACAATTACCGGATTCTATGAAGGGAGTTCATAATGTCTTCCACGTTTCTATGCTGAGAAAGTATTTGCGGGATCCTGAGCATAAGATCGACTTAGAGCCGATTCATGTGGAGCAGGACTTGACTGTGAAGTGTCAGCCAATGCGTATCTTAGAATCATCAGAGCGTGTTCTCAGGAGAAGGATTATCAAATATGTGAGAGTTCTATGGACGAATCAGCCTGAACGTGAAGCGACTTGGGAGCTTGAGGAGCAGATGCGTAAGGAGTATCCCGAACTATTTGACACTGGTGAGTTTTATGCAGATCTGTGTAGTTAACTATACTGTTGGTTTATATCATAGAAGCGGTAGAATTCGAGGACGAATTCCCTTAAGGGGGGTAGAATGTAATGCCCCAAAACAAAAATTGCAATACCCAATAGAAGAAACAAAATTAAAGGAAAAATAGCTTTAGAGGGGTCCAAGTAAACTTAGGCCAGGCTATGTGGCAGCCCATCTCAAGCCCAACTTGTCCCTATCACCTAAACCATATAGAGAGGAAGTGTGCAGCAGGAAAACATGTTTTCCCTTTCCCCATTCCCTTTGTTCGACCTCCAGGACGCCCCCTCCTCTTCCCCACAGATCC
Organism: Saccharum spontaneum; assembly: GCA_022457205.1. NCBI lineage: Eukaryota > Viridiplantae > Streptophyta > Magnoliopsida > Poales > Poaceae > Saccharum > Saccharum spontaneum. The sequence continues at coordinate 52,668,933 of CM039581.1, read as the reverse complement.
CTCTCCTTCCTTAACACCTCCTACACAGCAAAAATTACAAGGGAAAAGGAGAAAACAGATTGAGAAGGAGGACAGGTTCAACACGAGGTGGTAGCACTTCGGAACATCGCTAGTGCTTTTGATCTCCTTCGGTAAAGAGGCAAGTAAATGTAGCGGTGGTTTGCTACCGTTTTGGCTTGTTATTTTCATCACCTACAGTTTAATGTCTATAATAATGTCACACCACTATTATTCATGACTTGTGAACTTGGTTTATTCAACCTTATGTGAATGTGGTCTTATTTATTTATTCATGGTGATGTACTATTCCACATTGCTATATGTGGCTAGCCCACAACCCTGAAGATGAAGTTGAAGTATTATTGGCGGTGTATATTAATTTTATTGCAGCATGCCAAGCGCATTGCATCATTCATTTGCATTGGAAGTTATGTCGTTGACCTATGGTCACGACCGTACCGGTACAGCATCATGGGATGCAGCTCCACACCTTGTTGGGTGTGCAGGCAGGAGTCATTTTGCATTGCATTCATGAAGTATATTATTGAAGTGGTCTATCCATATTGTTATGAAGCTCTATCATCTGGCTATGTTTTTAAATGGAAGTCTCATTTTTTTTATACCATGTCAAGTGGAAACTCCGTGTTAAATTTATGTTTAATTCCACTTGTGGTTTAAATAGCCAGTCAAAACAAGTTTGCTTGCTGAGATGTTTCATCTCACCCTTGCTTTACTCAATCCAGGTACTTGATGCTTGCTTGGAAGGGAAGGGGATTAGTTGCACGTCACACACTCCGTTAGAGGCTTCATGTTTAATTCATAATAATTTGGTTATGTTCCTTAGACATAATTGGGAGGAAATGTTTAAACTGTGGATGTTAAGCTTATTTATGTTGGAGCATCTCATTTTTTTGTGTTAGGATTTTGTTAATGTTAGTTTGGTGCTTCCGGTTATTATATATATCTTGCTTCTGCATTGTTTTTTAAATACAAGGGAGGTGCTGCCAAATCTTTGTTGGTTATGTGCGGCTGTGGGTTTTGTGATGTTTAGTGGCATCCTAGGATGTCTGTGGATTCTGGGGTGTTACAGTTGGTACCAAAGCGGGTTTTAGATTCTCGGAAAAAAAAATTAAAAATTAATTTGACACACTTGCACTTTTAAGATGGGTAATTATTGTTTTCTCTATTCTTGATTGTTGTGACATGATCTGTTAATTATATAATTTGTTTCAATTTAGGTTGGCGTGGGCTTGGTTTTGTTTTTTTAATGTGGTTGTTGTTTGCTTACCGTGGTGGCTGCAGTTATGCCGCCTAAAGGACGACGGGGTCGATCAGCGACTAATCGTTCTACGAATAATAATCCACCTCTTGATCCAGCAGCAATGGCATCTGCGATGCAGGCGATGCAGTAGGAGTTGGAGACCTTGAGGCAAGTTGTCAATACTAGCACTGCTACCGCTGCTACAGCTGGTGCCACAACTAGCACGGTTCCTGCTACGGGTGCTATTTCCACTGGTGTTCCTCAGACTGCACTTCCAGTCAGCGGTATTTCTCTTGTGAAGTGGATCGGCATGAAGTTGGATTCATTTGATGGTAGTGGCTCTCCAGTTGAGGCAGCAAATTGGTTGACCTATGTGGAGGACAAGATGGATGTCTTTGAGGTGGCTTATGGGGATCGTGTTCGCTATGGGACACAGTTGTTGAAGGGTGAGGCTCAGATATGGTGGAGAGGCGTGCAAACATCTCATTCATCTGCACCTGGATCTTTGACTTGGCATGTCTTGGCTAGGGAGTTCGAGAGGAGGTTTTACCCAGCTACTTTTCTGGGGAAGATGAAGATAGACCTGCAAACTTATAGGCAGGATAAGAAAACAGTGGCAGAGTATGAGGTGGGCTTCAACAATATTGTTCGGTTTGTTCCACATGTGGCGCGTAATGAGGTAGAGAAGGCAAGCCAGTTTTGTCAGGGTTTGAAACCTTCAATCAGGCACACTTTGGGGGCCTTTCCATTGGTGGATTTCCGCACCACTGTGGAGCAGGCTTTAGGGGTGGAGATGCAACAACAGTACACTAATGAAATTCAGAAACCTTCTAGTGCGGATCAGTCTCGCTCTCAGGATGACAAGAAGGGCCAGTCTGGTGGTCCAACTCACAAGAAGGGGAAGTTTCAGCGTCACCATCCATATCGTGGCAAGTCCTCTCACTCTAGTTCTTTAGGAGGTAGTACACCTCAGTATCGGGCTATTCCTAAACCAGGTATGGGGCTAGTGTGTTTCCGCTGTGGTGATGCGCACCGACGTGCAGAGTGCTAGTGGAGTGGAAGATGTTCTATTTGTGGCCAGGACCACAAGGATGTGGTATGTAGGAAGAATCCAAATGCAAAGCTTCGTTGGGAACCAGTGTCTTCTTCAGCTTCTAGTGGCACTGCCAACATGATGTCATCCACACAGCAGCATGCTTTTGTGCCACCTACTCAGCAGTACTTGGTTGCACCATCCTACCCTCAGTACTTAGCAGCTCCTACTTCTATACCGGCTGCTCCTTCGACGGCTCAGGCTGGGACCCTTCGGCTACCCCAACCTACTGCTCCTCTAGTGTATCCGCTGCCCTGGACTTCTACTCCTACTGGATTTTCGCCAGGTGTTTCTTCCTCTGCGGGTGTTCCTGGAGCTTATGCATTGCCCTCTGTTGATGGCAATAATGCAGATGTTGTTACAGGTACTATCTCGGTTGATTCATTTGATGCATATGCTCTTTTTGACTCTGGCGCTAGTTTCTCGTTTGTCTCGGAGGGTTTTGTGGCTCGTGCTGGCCTCTCTGTGCAGAAGATTGGTCAGTCCATTGTGGTCAGTTCCGCTAAAGGTGTTATATCTAGTCACTCAATTTGTCCGGGTTGCTCTATCGTTCTTGCCGATGAGGGGTTTGTTGCCAATCTCGTGGTGATTCCCCTTGAGTCTTTTGATGTTATTCTAGGCATGGATTGGCTTTGTCAATACCAGGCTGTTATCTCTTGTTTCTGGAAGACAGTGTCTTTGCAGGCACCTTCAGGTAGAGAGGTAATCTTTGTAGGTAGTGCTATGAAGTACTCCCTTGCTCTTCTATGTCTATTGTTCCCAGATCGCTGGACTAGAAAATCTGGAATTCTCTTCTCTATGGTGGATGACAATGTGGTTGCCTTGCCAGTGGAGGACTTACGTGTGGTGTGTCATTACCCTGATGTGTTTCCTACTAAGCTTCCAAGTATTCCGCCTGAGCGTGATGTGGTTTTTGAAATTAAATTAGTTCCTGGTACACAACCTATCCATAAGACTCCATATCGGATGGCTCCAAAAGAGCAGGTTGAGTTGAAGCAGCAGTTGGATGATCTTCTTGCTAAGGGTTTTATCAGACCTAGCAAGTCGCCTTGGGCTTTTCCTGTACTATTTGTGGAGAAGAAGGATGGTACCAAGAGGTTGTGTGTGGATTATCGTGACCTTAATCGGGTGACCATCAAGAATAAGTATCCTTTACCTCGTATTGATGTGCTCTTTGAGCAATTGAGAGGTGCCAAGGTATTCTCTAAGATTGATTTGAATTCTGGCTATCATCAGTTGAGAATACGGGAGGAAGATATCGAGAAGACAGCTTTTAGCACTAGGTATGGGCATTATGAATATATCGTTATGTCTTTTGGACTAACAAATGCCCCTGCTGTGTTTATGGAAGCTATGAATAGGATGCTACATGAGTACTTGGATGATTTCGTCGTTGTTTTCCTTGATGATATCTTGATTTACTCCACGTCCGAGGAAGAGCATGAGCGGCATCTTAGTCTTGTTCTGGATGCCCTTCGGAAGAATCAGTTTTATGCGAAATTGAAGAAGTGTGCTTTTTGGCTCTCTGAAGTGGCTTTTCTAGGTCATGTTATTAATCAACATGGCATTTTAGTTGATCCCAAGAATGTTGCTAGTGTTGTTAATTGGCAGAGACCTACTACAGTAACTGAGATTCGTAGTTTTCTTGGTCTTGCTGGCTATTATCGGCGTTTTGTGCAGGATTTTTCTAGTATTGCAAAGCCGATGACGAGATTTACTGAGAAGGGTGTTCCTTTTGTATGGAACAATGATTGTGAGATCAGTTTCCAGACATTAAAGGATAAGTTGGTGAATGCTCCTATCTTGACGTTACCTGAGAGTGGCAAGCGTTTCACGGTGTATACAGATGCATCCCGTGTTGGTCTGGGATGTGTATTGATGCAAGATGGCAAAGTGATTGCTTATGGCTCTAGGCAGTTGAAGAAACATGAGAGAAATTATCCTACCCATGATCTAGAATTGGCTGCCGTGGTGTTTGCCTTGAAGTCTTGGAGGCATTATCTCTATGGTGAGTCTTGTGACATCTATACTGACCACAAGAGTCTTAAATATATTTTCACTCAGAAGGAGCTCAATCTGAGGCAGCGTAGGTGGCTTGAGTTGATAAAAGATTATGATCTTACGATTCAGTATCATCCAGGGAAGGCGAATGTGGTGGCAGATGCTCTTAGTAGAACTGGGGTTCCTAAGGTGGCAATGCCCTTGATTGCGGATTTGGATCGTATGGGTGTCTCCTTATGCTATGCTGGCACTGCTAGAGAGGATACCCAGTTGTTCATTCAGTCATTCCTTCTTGAGAGGGTGCGCGAGGCACAACAGCATGACCGTCTAATTCAGGAGGTTCGTAAGAGGATAGCGAATGGCAAACCTCGAGAGTTTAGTATCGATGAGAACGATGCAGTCCGGTTTAGAGGACGCCTTTGTGTGCCTCAAAAATCAGATGTGAAGATGGATATCTTGCGAGAAGGTCATCGGACTCCATACACTGTTCATCCTGGTGAGACAAAGATGTATAGAGATCTTAAGCAGAGCTTCTGCTGGAAGAGAATGAAGGTTGATATTGCCAAGTATGTTGCAGCTTGTGGTGTGTGCCAGCAAGTGAAGGCTGAGCATAAGAGGCCTACAGGTTTATTGAAACCTTTAGAGATTCCAGAATGGAAGTGGGAATATATTACTATGGATTTTGTGGTTGGTTTACCACGATCTCCTCGGGGTAATGATGCAATTTGGGTTGTGGTAGATAGACTCACTAAGGTGGCTCATTTTATTCCAATGAAGACCAAGAATTCTGCTGCAGACTTGGTCCCCTTGTATATGAAGGAGGTAGTGAGGCTGCATGGAGTGCCAAAGTCTATTGTTTCAGATCGAGACTCCAAATTTGTTTCCAATTTTTGGAGGAGCTTACATAGCGCTTTGGGGACGAAGCTTGACATGAGTGTTGCTTTTCACCCTCAAACTGATGGTCAGTCCGAGCGTACTATCCAGACTTTGGAGGACATGCTACGTGCCTGTGTCCTTTCCTGGAAGGGTAGTTGGGAGGATCATCTAGCTTTAGCTGAGTTTGCTTATAATAACAGCTATCAAGCTAGTATTAAGATGGCACCATATGAGGCTTTGTATGGTAGAAGATGCATCTCACCATTGTGTTGGGAAACATTGGGAGAGAGGTCTTTAGTCGGTCCAGATTGGATTCAACAGACAGCTCAGAAGGTACAGGAGATACGTCAGAACATGTTAGCCGCCCAGAGTCGCCAGAAAAGCTATGCGGATGTTAGAAGGCGAGACCTCGAGTTTGCAGTGGGTGATCAGGTTCTTCTCAAAGTATCGCCTACTAAGGGTGTTGTGCGGTTCGGTACTACTGGGAAGCTTAGCCCGAGGTACATTGGACCTTTTGATATCATAGCCCGGGTAGGTAGCTTGGCTTACCGCTTACAATTACCGGATTCTATGAAGGGAGTTCATAATGTCTTCCACGTTTCTATGCTGAGAAAGTATTTGCGGGATCCTGAGCATAAGATCGACTTAGAGCCGATTCATGTGGAGCAGGACTTGACTGTGAAGTGTCAGCCAATGCGTATCTTAGAATCATCAGAGCGTGTTCTCAGGAGAAGGATTATCAAATATGTGAGAGTTCTATGGACGAATCAGCCTGAACGTGAAGCGACTTGGGAGCTTGAGGAGCAGATGCGTAAGGAGTATCCCGAACTATTTGACACTGGTGAGTTTTATGCAGATCTGTGTAGTTAACTATACTGTTGGTTTATATCATAGAAGCGGTAGAATTCGAGGACGAATTCCCTTAAGGGGGGTAGAATGTAATGCCCCAAAACAAAAATTGCAATACCCAATAGAAGAAACAAAATTAAAGGAAAAATAGCTTTAGAGGGGTCCAAGTAAACTTAGGCCAGGCTATGTGGCAGCCCATCTCAAGCCCAACTTGTC
>CM039581.1:52636293-52662537 GCA_022457205.1 Saccharum spontaneum | reverse complement strand
CAACCTAGAACATTTATTTTCACCCCTTTCTTAATTTACTTAATTAATTAAGTGGAAAATTAAACATATATGTAAATTTCTCACAAAATTCTACAAAAATTACAGGAGACTCTCTGACCTAAAAAGAGGCTACAGTAAAACTTTGAACTAAAGTTATTCACAGAAACTCCCTACACAAAATTCACAAGCCAAAAAGGCTGATTTTTGCATAATTAACAAATCACATTAAAAGTATCAAACAACAGAATTCTTATTTTTTTTAAGCACCTTAGGGCACCAGGACACTCTCCACCAATTTATATGAACATTGCACATGTAGAAAAATTACTAAAATTCATTCAAGTATTTCTTAACATAACATGATATCACCATAACTTGAAAAATACTCAAGCACTAGTACCCAAATTTTTACCAGAGCTAGTACATGCATAAAATAACCGTCCCACCAATTTTCACAATTTTAGGGGCACACAACTCCAGTTATTTATTTAACAAGTTTGCATCTAACTTAAGACACATTTCAAAACCTAATTAATCCTTCCAGAAAATAAACATCGCATACTTATTTTATATTTTTCTTAAATACTACACATCATGCAGAGCTCAACAAAATTTAAATCATAATTTTTGAGCAAGCAAAACCCTAGATATGAATTTCCTAAACCTCACCTAAAATCTGTGACAAAATAAAAGGAAAAACAAAAACTAAATTCCTATCTCGCTACTGGGCCGGCTACCCAAACACGGCCCGTTATTCCGCGCGCAGTTGACCCGATCGATGCCGCCCACTCGCGCGCGCGGCCCACGACGGTCTCCCGCCCGCGCGCGCCTGACAGACGGGGTCCACCCGACAGAGAGAGAGGCGGACGGGGAGGAGCTATGGTCGCCGGAGCTGGCCGTCGGTGAGCCGGCCGGCGAAATTGAGTGGACGAGCATGACCACGTCATCGAGCTACGTCGATTGGCGGCAAGAACCAGGCGGCGGAGCAAGGGAAGGGTGCTCGCCGTCGTGCATGGTGGACCACCGAGACGGTGGGGGCGCATCTCGCCGTCGCTGAGCTTGACATCCTATACCTAACCCTCAGTGAGCATCCCCACTCTACCTCGACCCTAACGCACCCACTAGCAGGCGATGGAGACGCCAAGAGACCCCTGGCCATGGAGAGCCGTCGTGCGGAGGGATGCCGGCGAGGCACCGCGGCGGCAGGAAACAGAAATGTGACCCTACCGAGGCTCGGCTGGTTGCGTGGAGCGGACGATGAGGTAGAGGGCTTCAAGGCGGAGCTGGGGACGAGTTTTTGTGGGTAGTAGTGCGGTGGGGAGCGCGCGCAAGCTCGCCGGAGTGGAGGCGGCAATGGCGCTCGGTGGTTCCGCCCGGGCGAGGAGAGAGCGAGAGAGAGGAGATTGTGGCGCGAGTGAAGGCGAGGTGTCGGCTCGGTCTTCACATCCGTGCATGCGCTCGCGACGTGGAGGCGCTGGCAGAGCACGAACGCCACGCGGCAGCGCCACTCTGCTCGGTCGCCACGACAGCGCCACTGTCGGAAACTCTGAAATGGAGCCCGAACGGATTGTCTGACAGCGTGATTTTGGTGTCGATTAACTCATAAACGAGCTCGAGTTAGTGAAACCTCCAATTAGCAAAGTTCTAGACCTATGTGATTACTACAAGTTTGTAAGAGAGATCATGGACTGGTTCGGCTTAGTTAGTGAGATACAGTGCCCTGAAGTGAGGCACTCGAAAACTAAAACTGAATTTCAGTTCATCCCTTCGACTGAAACCTGTTTTTCAAAGCATTCTATCTCCTAAACCCTTTGAGAACTAGGTGATGATGTTATTGACAATATTGTAGAACTAAGTGGGTGCTACAAAAGTGTCAATATTGGTTAGAGCTGGTTTGGTCTAGTTTTCAAACTACAAGCTCCCAAAGTAGGCCACCATGAAACTGAAATGTCACATTTCAGACTTAGAAATAATTCTAAGTGTTGACAACCCTTCAAACTGACTTGTGGGCCATTTTTTAGCATGTTATGATCATTTTCATGAGATGACCATATTGAGACTTTTGTTCCCTAGGAAATTCTCTACAACTTTGCTTAAGGTTGCTCCTCCATGCAAGGTCTCTAAGCTAGACTTTTTAATTGTCAAACTAAAGCATTCTAGGGTCTAATATTGGTCAACAGCACATTGGAGGGCATTTTGGTAATTTTGGTCAACATGAACATTGCTCCACTAGTTACCCTAAGTGCAATTAAGGTGTTTTAGGGTATAATTAGCCACTCTACCCATTAGTTACACAAAAACACTAGTGTCACATGATTGGAAACAATCCAAAACCCTAATACACCCAAAAATGTTGCATGCCATGTTGCACATGTTGCAAGATTTTGTTACATCCAATGATCCCAACAAAAATGTGCTAACCATATTGTCATACTTCAAAAAGTGTGACCCCAAAGTTGTATCTACACTATGCACCACTCACATTTCGTAAGCAATCATTTTATGAAACAAACACATAAGGCATGTGGCCTACTCATGTTGCAAGCAAAATTAAAACATAAATGAGATGATGAATGCTCATGCTTATGAAATGCAATGCAATTATGGAAGCTAAACACCTGAGGTGTTACAAAGATGGACCACAAAATAGCTAAGCTAGCGAGGGTAGCAGGTGTGGCAGATGCTCTTAATCAACCTTTCTAGGCCACTCCCGCTAAATAATTAGGCACATTTTATTATTCTTAGTTTGTCATTACAATCATTTTTGAGGTTCAATCATGTAATGCGCATCATTTGATAATTGAATAAAGATTTTATTATTAATAGATATATTTGTTGCATTTGTTTTCGTGTTTTCCTTTGCATCAAAATAAAAACAGGTATGAAAACAAGTGTGGGTGAGGCACCACATTCACCTCCAACAAAGTTGCACAAAAGATCGCCATGTTCAAAACTTCGGTTTGTGCAACTCACTCTCTCTCTCCATATTTAAAACAATAAAAGTTTAAAACTAAACCAATTTAAAAAGAAATGCTCCATCAACATATCTTTTGATGATTAAAAGCTTACATACTCTTTATTCCTTGCTAACATTCCTAAAACATGTGAACATTTATCATAGGGACCCCAATTTATCTAAGTAATTGACGAATGAGATATAATAGGATGACATGAAACTCACTCTTTCTTGCAAAGTACTTGGGGTTTATCTTTGAAAAACAAAATTTCAAAATAGCATGTTCCTTGAATGATATGCAAATACCCACCAGAGCCATATATGTTCATACATGACAAAAACCCTTCTACATATGCCTCTTACTTTGTGTCAAGTTTTGTTAAGTTTTGTGACCCCTATTGAGAGATTTTCCATGCTCCCAAGATCAAAACTCATGTACACGCCACAAATAAACAGCTATTCCTACACTGGGAATATGCTAAAACATGTTTCCATCACCATCAAATAAATACTCCATGCTCTAAAATATGATCGATCTCCCTAGCATATTTCTAGAAAGAGACAAAAAGTCTATGCAAAAAACTATTAAAAAAGAAAGAATGGGCACATGAAGGACCCAAAGTATTTAAAAAATGATGAGCACAAGAAGGCTCATAAGAAAATAAGCTAGTCATGTCTCAAAATAAAAGCTAGAGAAAGAGATCATATCAAATAGAGGAGTATATTTCCACCAATTTCACACACTTGCACAGTTTTAATCTAAGAGTATGACACTTCTCTCTGGTGGATCCAGAATTTGACTTTAGAACATACGCAAGGTAAGTGTGCTTCAAATTCCATAACTACCCAAGCTCTGCATAAGCTTTTAGAAGTAGGATGATCAAAAGAAGGCAAATATTCGAACTCATCAATAGTAGGTTGATTTCCATCTTCCATTTGTGGAGATGCTTGTGTGGCGTCGAGGGGCTCGGCAGAAGTCATGTTAACTTTGTAACCTAGCCCATATTTTTCTTCTTTTAACGCTTGATCTTGATGTAGAGCTTCAAGTTGAGCCTAGGACATTAGCTTTTCGAATGGTGCAAGCTACCCCTAGCCATTGCATAAAGAGGGACTAGTAGATATATCATAGCCCATATGTTGCATAATGTAAAGAACTTTGTTATCATATAAAGAGATGGGTAATGTTTTATCATCTCTATTTAACAAAGTAACTTGTGCAACCATTTTTCTTTTATTGTCCATCTCAATTTTGGCTTGTTTTATTTTATATTGCACCAAAGGAGGTAAGGGAGTTGGAAATGAAATACCTCTATTTTGAGAGGGTTTGTTTATGATGCAAAATATTGATCTCCTTCCTTCCTTTGATCGCTTGGTACATATTGATATATCTTTCGGCTTGATCAAGACTCGCCATCTTCTATCTTTGGGATGTTTTGTTCTAGAGGCAATGTTGATTTTGGTTTTGAGACTTTATCAATAGGCTCAAAATAGAACTTTACATTAGCATAAAAGGACTCTGCTATAGTGAATGGTTTTTTGTTAGCAAAAATCCTTATTATATCTCCTAAAGGATCTTTATATTTGATGCATTGATGGAGTGTAGATGGAACAACTCCATTTTCATGCAACCATGGGCGACCGATGAAAGCATTATATGAGGCAGCCGCATCAATCACATGGAAGTTTACATATGTCATGAGATTTTTGAACTTTCCAAATAGAGATATGGTGCCCAATGCTTCCTGACCAGCTCGGTTAAAGCCATGAATGACAACATTTAAGTGACATAGGTGCTGGCGGTGCTTAACTCATAATTTTTACCGCCAACACTTGTATAAAATTCATCATAAACAAACAACCAAACTTAGAAATAGGACTTTTAACTAACCATTTCCATAGTTTGGTGAATTACCCATGTTTTGCAGGACAAGCATGAAAACACATCAAAATGGGTCAAAAGGAGAAGAAATATAAAAGAAAACACTCATCATACAATTTGACCCAAGCAAAACAAAGAAGAAAGAGAGAAAAACCCACCTACCTGATCAACTTGGCACAAAACCCATGGGGGAGTGGCTTAGGCCCAACTAGAAGCCCACCTGACAAAGAAGGTGGCCAGGCACGTAGGCCTAGGTATGGCCGCACTAGGGATGCACCCGCACCCTTGACGCCTCAGCCTAGGCCCATCCTCCTTGTGGTGGTACATTAAATGCTCCTGAGGTCGGTTGTGGTGGGGGTTGCCTAAAATGACTAAGCAAACCATCCTACTAGAGTTATAAAAGGAGAAGACCATCCCCCTCAAAGACATCCATACACAAGAGAAGAAGAAGAGCTCCACTCATATCTTTAGCTTCTAGCTAGAGTAGTATAGGGAGTGAGACAGAGAAAAGTTGGAGAAGTACCGGAGTTCTCAGCTACCTCCACTAGTGTGCTTGGTACACTTAGCGGAAGGAGTGCCGGAGCTAACGGCTCCTCCACACTTGTACCTCTACGATCGTCTTACTACTTGAAGTAAGAAGTTTGTGTTCAACTTTGGAATTGATTTCTTAAGTAAAGTTATCATCATTATAAACTTGCAGGTTCATCGTCCGTCCCCATGGCAGGTGCTCTAGTAGAGGACTTGTAACAGAACTGCCCAGTTATACGAGATTAAGTAGGAAAATCGTCCAACGAGTGGACAAATTATCAAACTTAAGCCCGTATAACCCGGTAGTCCGTGAAATCCCGACGGATTTCAAACCATTTCACGTAACAGCCAAGATCATACTAAGTTTAGCGGTCACCATCATAAGTTACATAAAAGTTCACGGCACAAAATACATCAGAGTTTAAACATAGTTATTACAAACCAGGTTCGAATAAAAGTAGCGGAAGCGGTAGTTCAAATCACGCACACACACAGTGTTTGAAATAAAGTGCCAGGTTATGATCATCTCCAGCAAAAGCATCAGACGAGAAGTAGTGAATGACCAGTGCCCATGGTCCTAAGCTTCGCCCATCGCAGGATAGAGGCAGTTGATACAGTAGCCGTAATACATCTGCCCATCTGCAACAAGTGGGAACAAAGCTCTGAGTACGAGAAGGTACTCAGCTAGACTTACCCGACAAAACCAAAATAAAATGACACCAAGGATCATGATAGGCTTTCTGGTGGGGTAGCTGACTCATTTGCAAGAAAAGCATTTTTAACTTAACAATTCTTTTCCAAAAGCATGCAGTATTTTAATCTTTATTACCATGTCAACTATGTTTGCATCTGTGCTAGAGTAACATGTAATTAAGCAAGTAAGGATTACCAATGATCATTAACAACAGTTATCATGTCATCTTCCACATAACGATCCAAATGTTTCATCAATATTACTACGATGAAGTAGCTCAAGTCAAGTGTTCACTATCCAGTGAACGATGGCGATTCGAATCGATTATTAACCAGCTGGTAATTTATTCCTCACACAAACCCCACTCACCCGCTAAAGTGAGGTATTGGTCACCGAGTCAACCATTCAGGTAAAGTCGCGAGCTTGCCAGGAACCACATGTACCCGGGCGCCGCCCGACTGCTCTTTGGCCTTATCATCGCGCCCCCGTATCCTGCCACTACTGCTCCGGTACAGTGCGTTGCGGGCAATCCACTCGGTCCGAATAATCTCCCAGCTTCACGGTCAAAAGGTACATTATTCGGCCAGCTAAATGTGAGGCATGCGTTCAACATGACTCGAGGCCCAACAACGGTCGGTCCTTAATCGACTCAGACGGAGAACACTACAGTTCGAAACCCTGCAAGTCTCCGCCCGGTCTCAAATCCCATTTGACACTTAGTTATTCTCAATGACATATCTTTCACATAGATCCAAGTAAGCTCCTATACCTCGCGGATGACAGGCGATCACCCGACTTCTACCGGTCTAAGCAAACTAAGCAATTATTGACTGCGGACACCAAGGTAACAAGGTTCGGGTTAAAGCAACGTGAAACAAGGTATAATGCAGCAACAGTTGCAAACAACTCCTAAACGTAATGCATCAAATTAAATAAAGTCAATAATAAATTATTTGCAAACCGGGAGAGAAATGCTCCGGGGCTTGCCTCTCTCAAAAGAGCTCGGACGGTGGTCGGGGCACTCTGGAAGATCTTCACCGACCTCCTCTTCGGCTTCGGTCGCCTCCTGCTCTTGCACCTCGGACTGCTCTTCCGGATCCTCGGGAACTGCTACCGGGGTCACTTCCTGCGATCCTGTATGATGCAGAAGTATAAGTGCTCATGCCTAGGTACATTGCAGGGATGACATGAGATGATGAGGATGAATGAGATGTAAATGAGCACGTTACTTTATTTGGATTACGTGGAACTTACGACTCTTCTACAAGGTAGTCTACATCATCCAAGAACATGTACTCATAAACTACCACAACTATTTTCTATCAGGCAAAGGCACTTGGCACTTGAGATGCTTCAAAGATACACCAAAGCATAGTTTACTAACTAATCTTGCATCAAAGATTGAATGTAAACCCTAGTTAGCACTAGGCTTGAACAGCAACACCTATTTTGGTAGCACAGAAAAATCTTAGAAAATTCCAGTGGATTATTAGCATCAAGTATAGCATGCCACAAAAATTTCATTGCATTTGGATTACTAGAACTGTCTATACAAAAATAACAAGTTAAGGCCTAAATACGAGCATGAAAATACTTTGCATTATGAAAAGTATCAAACAACAGATTTAGAAATTTTCCTACTTTCTACACAGTAAACAATCACTGTAGAAAAATTATTACTTGCATGTTTTATTCACATTTATTTAATTAACAAAAATAACAAATACTAGTAACAAAAAGCATTTGAACTACACATAGAAATTTTTCTATAGAACAGACATGATATATAATTTTCCTAGCAAGTACATTGCACAAAAAGATTAACAAACTTGGAACCACATTTTTCTGATTTTTCTATAATTTATTATCAATTTTCCAAGAAAACACCAATTTCAAGGATTAAATAAAACACTACAGAAAAGTAATGAAATATTGACATGCAATATTTTTATATTGTAGATCTGGTTCCAATGAGTCCATAGAAATTTATTTCACAATTTTTGGAGCTAAAATGACTACAAAAACATTTTCCAAAGTATTTTCCCTATGAATAATAAAAGAAAACAGAAAATGATTTTTCATTATTGATATTGGGCCGGCCCGTGGAAGTCAACCGGCCCGTGGCCATTTTCGGCCTGAGCGTGCGCGCGGGAGAAGAGGCGAGCCGGCCTGGCTCGGGCTTCGGCCCAAGGCCGCTCGCGCGAGGAGGCCGGGGGGGAGAAGCCGGAGGCGCCGGTGACCGCGACATCGCGGTCGGTGGCCATTGCCGACCACGCCCGGGTACGAAAAGGCGAGCAACAGATGCGCGGGGAGTAGGCGGACCCGTTTTCGGTGATAGCGAAGCAAGAGAGCTAGCGGAGAACCACCCCGCGGGAGGACGCGCGCGCGGTGGTGCCATGGCCGCCGGCGGCGAATGCAAGGAATCCGCACCTGCTTGGCTCGGGTGACGGCAACGAGGTGCGCATGAGGTGCCGGAGAAGAAGGCGGAGTTGGGTGCGTGAGAAGGCGAGCTATGGCGGCTCACCGTCGGCCAATTTGGCTGGCGGGTGCGACGGTGACAGTGCTCGTGCGGTGGCGAGCGGCGCTCCCGCTCGGGTTCTCCGGAGGAAGGAGGAAGGGAGCGAGCGAGTGGGCGAGTGGAATGGAGGCCGAGCGCGCACGGTGATTTGAGGCGGAGTGCGCGGGGGCCACGGGCGGCCACGCGGGTGTGTCGCCGGCATGCGGCCGCCACACGGCGAGCGCATCCTGCCGCGAGCGCCAGCGAGCCGCGCGCGAGAGCGGGAGGGAGAAGGAGGAGGCCGGACTTGGCCGGGCCGAGGCGGGGATGAGCGCGGGCGCGCGCGCGGAGATGGGCCGCTTCCAGCCGCAGGCCGGAAACGAGGCGGCGGCCTGCTTAGGTTAGGATTTGATTTTTCAAATTTCTATTTTCAAACAAATTTCAAATACAGTTTTCAAACCTCATTTTGAACAAGAAAAGGACCTTTTCTAAAAATGGCCCAAAAATAAAAGTTGCTTAGAATTTAATTCTCTACAACTTTGATTAAGGGACCAACTCAAAATTCCCAACAGATTTTGAATTGGAGAATAAAAGCTAAATAGGGAGGATTTTTTAATATTTTCAAATAACATTTTTGAAACAAGTTTTTGACAAAACTTTGAGTAATTTAGTTGCTCCAAAAATTTTACCTATAATTCTAAGTGATATAAAATTTATAGTTGCACAAATTTGATGAATGTAATTAGCACATTATCACATCACATTATGAATACTATTTTTCAAGCTTTTATTTTACTAAAGTTACAATCTTACTACATATGATTATGAATGATATGACATGTTATGCTCATGATTGCAATGTTAATGCTTGCGTAACACCGAGGTGTTACAGCCCTCCCCCCTTATAAAAATCTCGTCCCGAGATTTGGGTTACGAACCATTTACTATAAAAATCTTCGTATGCTTTTTGTAGGTATTCACCCATTTCCCAAGATGCATCCCCTTCATCATGATGACTCCACTGTATCTTATACGTTTTCACCACACTGTTTCGAGTAGCCCTCTCCTTGGAATCCAAAACTCGAATTGGCTGCTCACGATACACCAGATCTAACTTAAGTTTTATGCCTCGAGGTTCAATTCTTTCCTCTGGAACGCGCAAACACTTCTTGAGATGTGATACGTGAAAAACTAGGAATATAGCACCCATTGCTTCAGGTAATTCCAATTTGTAAGCCACTGGACCCTTTCTTTCCAAAATTTTGTAGGGTCCTACAAATCTGGCGGCAAGCTTTCTACGTACTCCAAACCGCTTCTTCTTCATGGGCGTGACTTTTAGATAAACATAGTCACCAACTTCGAACACAAGTGGTCTCCTCCTCTTATCCGCATAACTTTTCTGACGTGACTGAGCTACTCTCATATTTTGCTGAATGATATGAACTTTCTTTTCAGCTTCTTCCACGAAGTCAATACCATAATATCTTCTTTCCCCTGGCCCAATCTAGTTTAGAGGCGTTCTACACTTTCGGCCATACAGAGCCTCAAAAGGTGCCATCTTGATACTTTCTTGATAGCTATTATTATACACGAACTCTGCTAAGGGTAACCATGACTCCCATGAACCTCTAGAAGACAACACACAAGCTCTTAACATATCTTCTAAAAGAGCATTAACTCTTTCAGTATGACCATCTGTTTGAGGATGATAGGCAGTGCTACAAATCAGACTAGTCCCCAAACCTTTGTGCAAGTGCTCCCAAAAGTGAGCAGTGAACTGTGACCCTCTGTCAGACACTATAGTCTTCGGTATTCCATGCAATCTCATAATCTCAGCAATATACTTCTCGGCATATTGAGGTGGTCTATAATCTGTCTTGACAGGCAAAAAGTGAGCTGTCTTAGTAAGACGATCCACGATTACCCAAATCAAATCATGGCCCTTCTAAGTAGTGGGCAAACCTGTGATGAAATCCATACTTATATCATCCCACTTCCAACTAGGTACTGACAAAGGTTGTAACAACCCGACAGGTTTCATGTGAATAGCTTTCACCCTACAACATGTGTCGCATCTGGCTACATAAGCTGCAATTTCTTTCTTCATCTTTGTCCACCAATAGCGGGGTCTTAGTTCTTGGTACATTTTACTACTGCCAGGATGAATGGTCAACTTAGAGAGATGAGCTTCATCCATAATTTTATTCTTAAGCTCTCTATCCTTTGGAACAACAAGACGGTTGTCGAACCACAACACGTCCCGTTCGTCCACTCTGAAGTGTTTTGAGGGTTCTTCTTTAATTTTCTTTTTGATGTGGAATATCCCTTTGTCTGCTTTCTGGCCTTCTATTATCTTACTCTCCAAGGAGCAACTGATCTGAATACTATGTAACACGGCAGGGTGCATCAGATTAAAACCATCCTCGTGTAAGGGTTGCATATTCAAACAATGTGACTTTCTACTCAAAGCATCGGCTACCACATTGGCTTTCCCAGGGTGATACTGTACATTCAAGTTGTAATCTTTGATCAGTTCTAACCATCTTCGCTGTCTCATGTTCAATTCTGGTTGGGTAAAAATGTACTTAAGACTCTTGTGGTCGGTGAAAATATTGCATACATTACCAAGTAAATAGTGCCTCCAAATCTTTAAGGCATGCACTACAGCGGCAAGCTCAAGATCATGTGTCGGATAATTGATTTCATGTTTTCTCAACTGACAGGAGGCATAAGCAATTACTCTTCCTTCTTGCATCAGAACACAGCCTAATCCTGTTTTTGATGCGTCGCAGAACATATCAAAAGGTTTTGCGATGTCGGGCTGCGCAAGAACTAGAGCAGTGGTTAACAGTTTCCGCAAGGTGTGGAAAGCTGTCTCACACTCCCCTGTCCACACAAACTTGTGGTCCTTCTGTAACAGACTTGTCATTAGTTTTGCAATCTTCGAGAAGTCTGGTATAAATCGGCGATAGTAACCAGCTAACCCTAGGAAACTCCTGACTTCTGACACTGTGGTTGGAGTTTTCCAATCCATAACCTCTTGCACTTTGCTCGGATATACCGAAACTCCATTCTCAGATAGAATATGACCAAGGAAAGGAACTTTCTTCAACTAAAATTCACATTTGCTGAACTTAGCATACAACTTATGATCTCTCAGTCTGGTCAAGACAATTCTCAGATGCTCTTCATGATCTTTCTCATTCTCAGAGTATACTAGAATGTCATCAATGAAGACAACTACAAACTTGTCCAACTCTGGCATGAAAACCATATTCATCAGATACATGAAATAGGCAGGAGCATTTGTTAAGCCAAAAGACATAACAAGATACTCGTACAACCCATATCTAGTAGAAAAGGCGGTTTTCGGGACATCTTGCGGCCTAATCTTTATCTGATGATACCCTGATCTTAGGTCTATCTTGGAGAACACTCTGGCTTTAGCCAACTGATCAAACAAAACGTCGATATGAGGCAAAGGATACTTATTCTTGATAGTTACAGCATTAAGAGGTCGATAATCCACACACATTCTCAGAGTACCCTCTTTCTTTTTCTTCACGAACAATGCAGGACATCCCCATTCAGACTTACTCGGTCGGATAAACCCCTTCTTTAATAATTCCTCCAGTTGCTTCTTCAGCTCAGCTAACTCATCCGGAGGCATCCGATAGGGTCTCCTGGAAATAGGAGCTATTCCGGGGATCAACTCGATTCCAAACTCAACATCTCTATCTGGAGGAAGGCCAGGTAACTCGTCTGGAAACACATCCGGGAACTCACATACTACCGGGATCTGGTGGATAGGAACAACTTCCATAGCACAGGTCACACTCACAAGGTCTGTTCTTCTAGACAATGGTACCAGGAAAGTACCCTCTGCCTAGGGATCCTTAAGGGTAAGCATCCGACTGCTTGTATCTATGACTGCCCCCCAGTTCTTCATCCAGTTCATTCCTATTATTACATCCAAAACTAGTCCAGGCATAACTACCAGGTTTACTCGAAACTTTCGACTACCTTACTCAAGGGTTGCCCCTCTAACCATCTGATTGGTTAACACATCAGCCCCTGCTGAACTTATGCGATAACCATAACTCAATTCTATGCATAGTTGTTCATGCTTCCGTGCAAATGCTTGACTCATAAAAGAATGCGAGGATCCAGAATCAAATAGAACAACTGCAGGGTGATGGTTAACAAGAAACTTACCGGTAGTTACAGGCTCTCCCTCAGGAATCTCATCCACGGTAGTGTGGTGTACACGAGCAGTGTAAGTCTGTTGCTTCTTTTTAGGCGGATAAGGGCAGAACTTTGAAAAGTGGCCTGGCTGACCATAATTGTAGCAGGGCCCCTTCACTGTACCAGCAGATCCTATAGCTCCCTTGGAGTTGCTCTGTTCTGCAGCTGTGGTGATCTTTGCTGGCGGCACGACCATCTTGTACGGCTTCTGTGGTCCCTTGTAGTTCTGGGTTTTATGCTATGGCGGCCTGAACCTTGCACCAGGTGCGGACGGACGATAAGAAGAATGATTTGCAGTGAAAACTCTGGACTATGATGGCCCTGACTCAAACACCCTCTTGCGATTCTTGGATGCAGTGTAGGCGTTGTTGTTCTTTTCTTGTTTCAGACAATCACTGACAAAGTCATTGAATCTGGCGCGGTTATTGGTACCCACATGCTTCATCATCTTCAGACTTAACCCTCTCTTGAAACTAGCAATTCTCTTTGCATCTATGTCAACCATGTCTGGAGCATAACGGCACAAGTTGTTAAAGGCATGCAGATACTGTGTCACAGTCTTGGTACCCTGATTCAAGGCCAAGAACTCTCCTAGCTTCATCTCAACCAACCCTGGGGGAATATAAACTCCCCTAAATGCTTCAGTGAACTCTCTCCAAGTAATCTGGGCATTGGGAGGAAAGGTGGTGCGGTGATGCTTCCACCACATCCCTGCCGGTCCATGTAGCTGATGTGCAGCATATTCTGTTTTCAGAACTTCTGTCAGCCTCAACACACAGAATTTATCTTCCATAGTGTTGATCCATTCTTCTGCGTCGAGTGGCTCTGCTGCTTCCTTAAAAATAGGTGGCCTAGTATCCATGAAGTCCTTGAAGTTGTTGTACTGGTTCACCCCATGGCCACCACCTTGATTATTACCTCTATGAACATTTTCGGCGATGGTACGTGTTGACGGTCCTTAAGTACCAAATATAGTTATCAAATAAATAAAGAAAAGGATCCAAATGCAACCAACACCTAGACTTAGGGTTTTATCTGACAGAATTCCACGAGTTTTGGTGTTTGTCTGTTTCTGCAGGGGGTTATCAGAAAATACGGAGGAAAGGCCCACACGTCGGGTTTACATAGAGATAATAACGTGTTCACCGATTTTCTATCATCTAGAAGACTCCAGAAGCCACGAGATCGAATGGGAGGCCGAACGGGCCCGGAGGCAGGGCGCCCGCCCTGCCTCCTAGGGCGGCCGCCCTGGCCTGAGAGCCAATCAGGCTCTGTCTCGCGGATTATGCTCCACCAACCTAAGGGATCAAGGAAAACCGTGCGATTAATGTCGGTTTGATCCGACGGCCCACGTTCACTTGAGGGGGCTATATAAGCAGGACCCCTGGCCCCTGGAGGAGGCACTCCCTCATTCTCAATTCCTCAAACCCTAATCTCAGGAGGAGAGTCTCTGATCAAGCCCTAGAGCCACCACATCAACTAGATCTCTAGTATAGCATAGCTACATAGGATTAGAACTAGAAAGAGTCAATCTTCGATTGGTTTCCGGATCTGTCAAGAGGATTCTTGGTAATTCCTTTACTGTTCTTCATTGTTCATCTTTGTTCTTCAATATTATGAATACAACTTTGTTCTATTTCAATATATTGATTATGACTATGCTCTACTTGTTTATGTTTGCGATTATATTGTTCTTAGTTTATCGTAGTTATACGCTTGGCTTAGTTAGATTGGAATTATATACATGTTTAGGATCGTATAGTGTTTATCCATCGGATCCATGGGTAAATGATAAATATTGTGTAGGCGTGGTGCTTAGACCATATTTATCTGCGATTGCACCTTATATGCCGGATCGTGGGGTGGTCCGCGATGGTGACAGCTTCGTTGGTTCTTATATAGTCCCCCTCCCGTGTGTAAGGCAGGCAGAGCAACATTATTACGGGGGAGTGATTGCTATGTTTTTCATCTTCCTTGATAATATCACTATGCATGGGCATAGTCCTTTCTCGCAATGATTGCCAAGTGTACTTGCACTAACTATGATATGCTAGACTTTATAGTTAAGAATAACTTAGGAAATATCCTTGTAGTTTGTCCTAATACCATGCTAATGACTTGCTAGAATATCTGTTGAGGTGCTTATCATTATTATATGTGGCTAGCTGATCAGATTAATTATCTTTGTCGCCATTCATACTTTATCTATATTTTATGTGACACTTACCCCTGTATGCAAGAGATAGATGAATGCTCTCACTTATACATGCAATGATTGATACTCATTCCTATATTCCATTCCATAATCAACATTGATGTTAGTAATCCCTTCCCAGTTGTAAAAATATAAATAACGATATCTGGAATACTTCCCGGTTAAAATGCTACATCGGTATTAATCTGTGCGCTTGCAGATCTTATTTATTATTTATTTAGATTAGAAGAGCAGTTGCATATTTCAATACCGCGTCTCTCATGTCATGCTGGGGATGACAACTTGGCTTAAGTGGCATGAGGGATAGGTTCGGCATTTTTAGCGCCGTTATCAGAATTAGAAAACTAAGTCTACTTTTGGTAATGACGTTAAGAATGCCCAACAAGCATTTTTGGCGCCGTTACCGGGGAAGGTTGACTTACTAACAAGGAATAAATACGGAATTTGAGTCATCATTCGCATCATTAAGTGATTGAGATCATCAATTCTCCCATACAGATTTACCCCTGTATTTTTCCATTCTTATTGTTTTGCAGGGTGATGTATGAATAAAGGACATCTTCCAGAAAATTTTGTTGACAACCCCGAAGCATTAATCAGAGAGGCAAGAGCCAAGCTCAAGAAGTCAACACTTCGACGCAACACTTCATCCAATCCAGAAGACCGCCGAAGTTTCATCCGGAATTTGTCAACAGAGTTCGCAGCCATGGCAAACAAGACGATCCGCGAGTTCTCAGCTCCCATTACGGACAATATCCGCACTGGACCTGCCGGGGCCATTGACAAGAACTTTGAGCTCAAGCCAGGGCTCATCAACATGGTACAAGCCAACCAGTTTTGTGGGAAGCCGCACGAAGATGCAAGTGCTCATCTCCAACACTTCCTAGAGATTTGCAGCACATTCACTTTATTAGATGTTCCCAGAGACGCCATACTACTTCGCCTTTTCCCATTCTCACTATTGGGGAGAGCGAAGCAGTGGTTCTACGCGACGAAGGATAAGAACACTACGTGGGCACTCTGCTCTACGAACTTTCTGGCTAAGTTCTTTCCCATGGGCAAGACCAATGCTCTCCGTGGGAAGATTACAAGTTTTCAGCAACAACATGTGAATCCGTTCCAGAAGCATGGGAGCGCTTTCAAGATTACATCCTAGAATGTCCCCATCATGGAATGGAGAGCTGGCTACTTATGCAGACTTTCTATCATGGGCTCATCACTAGTGCTCGTGAGACCATGGATGCTGCAGCTGGAGGCGCATTTCTATCACTCACCATACCACAAGCTACAGCCCTTGTGGAGAAGATGGCGTCCAACCAAGGTTGGAACGAAGAGAGGACTCAAACACGCAAGAAGGGTGGAGGTATGCACCAGCTCAAGGAGGTAGACATGTTGTCTGCAAAGTTAGACCTACTCATGAAAAAGCTCGATGACAAAGCTGGAGACAAAAGAGAAGTCATGAACGTCTACGACTCTCACATGACTTGTGAGGAATGTAGAGACACTGGACACTCAGGCAATCACTGCCCTGAGATGCTTGAGGATGCAAGGTACATCAACAACAACAACAACTACAACCGTCCTCAACAAAATCAAGGTTGGAATCAACAGAGGCCTAACTACTCAGGTAACTACTCAGGTAATTATCAAGGTAATAACTCTTACAACAACAATAATAATTTTCCACCCCTGAGAGAGTTAGTGTCTAATCAAGGAAAGCTAATGGATAACTTGTCTAAGAAATTGGCATCCAATGATAAAATACTAGAAAACATAAATAATAGAATGGATAATTTCTCTACTGCCATCAAAAACCAAATTAGCTTTAATAAAATGATTGAATCTCAGTTAAATCAAATAGCTGCTGCTGTTCCTGCTACTAACCCCGGTATACCATCACAACCGAAAGGATTAGAATCTGCAAATCTTGTAGACATGTTTGATGCAGGTAACTATTGGAGTAATCCCGCTGTCGGAGTACATAATGACCTTCTGCCAGTCAAGAGAGGCGATCCAGGACGCCCCGTCATCCCGATCTCCATCGGCATGGTGGACTTCCAGAAGCACTCTGCGACTTTGGCTCCAGCGTCAACATTATGCCCAGGGTACTCTATGAATAATTCTTTACATATCCTTTATCAGAAACAACTATGTGTTTGCAGCTTGCAGATCGGACACTAAGCTTTCCTAAAGGAATATTAAAGAACATGTGTGTCCGAGTTGGTACCTCGTATGCTCCAGCTGACTTCGTGGTGATAGAGACCGGGTCCGATGAGAGGTCACCAGTTATTCTGGGAAGGCCATTCCTGAACACCTCGGGAGCTGTCATCTACGCCAGCGCTGCGAAGATCAACTTCAACATCAAGGGGAGGAAGGAGACGTTTTCATTCAGGAACAAGATTACACAAATCCCAGAGCAACCCCAACATGAACCAAGGAAGAGGACCAACAGGAGGAACAAGCAGAACAAGAACAACCAAGGATGGACCGAATCAGCTAAGATGGTCACTGCAGTTCAAGGAGGTCAAGATGGTCGACTCAAGTCGCCCTTCCTGAACAAGAAGGACGACCCAGGTATGCCAAGCATTGAGTGCTCAATCAATGGATACTCCTTTCAGAAGGCGCTCTGCGACACTGGATCAGGCGTCAACATAATGGCCACAGTCACCTATCAGCTCTTGTACGGAACCATGCCCTTAAAACCAACATACACTCAGCTCCAGATGGCAGATCAGACATCCCGAAAGGTCGAAGGTATAGTAACCGATGTCCTTGTTAAAATTAACGATCATTTTGTCCATACAGACTTTCAGGTCATTGACATGGGAGACGACGAGTACGATCCACCCATCATCCTAGGAAGACCGTTCCTAGGCACCGTCAAAGCAATCATCTACATTGGAACCGGAGAAGTCCATATGCATTTCCCCTCTGAGAAGGTACGCCGCTACTTTAATGACCCTAACTATATAGTTGAAGATTCTAAGCAGGTCAGGACAAGAAGAAGGCGACGTAACCGTAACCAAAGGAGGCAAATCATCAAGGACGTATGGGCAGACTATGAAGGAGAGATCATAAGGCCCGAGGATACACAACAGGAGACCGAAGCACCAAGTTGGGTATGGAAGGCGAAGACAGTTACACAGAAGAGGAGGCGCTACCAGAACCACCGTCTACGCCACCCAAATCCCAGGACAACTAAGAAGAAAAGAAGTCCTGTTCGGAGGACTTAAAAACACCGAACGCCGTGCCAAGAGGTAAACTTGGTAGTTATCATTTTCCCTTTAATTATTGCTCAGTTAATCATGTTCATTCTGTCTAAAAAAATGTTAAAAATAGTAAGCCCCATGTGAGTATGCGAGTGGCATAAAACCCATAAGTACATTCACTGTGGTGGCATAAAAAAAATAATATATTTTTTCTGTTCTATAAAAATGAAAATAAAAATAGAGAGTGACATTTATCAAGGAAGCTTAAACATGATAAAGGCTAGATATTTATGCTAACACTTAATCAAGTTCCACGAAGCTTTGTTGTCTATTTGAGCTCCACAGAAGTCAGGAAGACTAGCAGATGGAGGACATCCTAATCGTTGTCAGGGTGCTGCCGACATTCAAATACACCTCTGCACCTGCTAGCTACATCAGAAGAAATTACGTCAAGATCCAGCTTGGGGGAGAGCACCCCCATTTATCCCGAGAAGTATTTTTATCTACAGTTATACCTATGCTTTATTAAAATAAAAAGATGCATAATCATGAAAACCCAAATAAATATTTTGTGTTTATATATATTTGCTTAGTTTAATAAATAAATAAAGTAGCTATGCTAAACTGAATCTTGAAAATAAAACTCTAGCATGGATATGATGAATATTTGCTCTGTCTAATTTTCAAATTTGTTCTCTCTCTAGTTTAGACATAACTGTTATAATTTAAAACTGGCTCTAAACCTAAACTAGTGGGAAGAGAACTTGATCTGAAGTCTAAGTTGTTAGCGGATATGATATGGGAAGGTTGAGCTGCTGTTTATCTGTTCCTAGAGATGCTAGAATTCTGGAGAACTTTATCTTTAAAAAAATCTTTAAAATGTTGCATGATGAGTTCCTGTATGATGAGAGTTTAAATTCCTACCACAGCCATATATACATGCTTGTTAGATTAAGAGCCGCACTTTTACTACTTACTGCTTATGGGCATTGAGTGTGGTCAAGCTGTGTAGACCCTTTGGAACTTGTCATGTGGTTAAAATCAAGATTCACTTGCACGTTCACTCATACATGCTGCTTCTACTCCGGAAGTACACATCCACATATATCCACTCATTTCCATCTCCAGATTCACCCAAAATTATTCTACTCCTGACCTAGGAGAGAATAGCCAAAAACATTATCCCATTCCTATTATTCCCTGTGAAGTTAATGCTAAGTCATTTCTACTACCACTTGCTATATTTTCAAAAGAGGGAGATTGCTCTAAAAAAATATACACGAGGAAATAAAAAGGAGCAAGTGCTCGGAACCTCGAAGAAAGAAAAAGTGAGACGAGAGGTAAAAATGGACAAGTGTCCGACAGTAGAATTAGGGGTACAAGATACCCACCTGAGAGGAAAAAAAAAGAGAAAAAAAATATAGAGCATCTCATTCCCCTCAAAAGTTTTAAAAAGCAAGAAAGGTATGTATTCCCTCAAGAAGAGCATTAGACTTTTGTTATCACCATACACCACTCATTCACCACACATGCACATCTTGATTTGACTTATTGACTTGTTTCTCTGGATCCATGGTTTGACTATGCAATAAATGTTCTATGAGTATGTATACTGTATCTCCCACCTATGAGCTCCAGATATCAAAGCCTTATTAGAGTAGGGTGAGAGAGAAGGCAATGTCACTACGCCTTATACCATAAATACCACATACTTTGAGAGAGAAGGCATATACCATTACTGCCTTGGTAAGGATCCAGAAATACCATAAAAGAGAGACCCGAGAAAGTCATACAAGGAATCTCTGAGTTTTATTTGAAAAATTTGCAAAAACTCCAGAGCTATAGCTGATCAAGAATAAGAGACATGGCGTTTGACTAGACCGTTCTATCTTTTAACCACTCAAGATGCAGGTGACGGTTGCAAGCCCCATGGTGAAAGGTAAAATGAGTAAGTTTTAAGTCTTGACAGTTTACTCTAACTCAGGGATGAGACCTTATTTGAAAGCATATGTACCGTCAATGTTCAAAGGCGTTGCAGCAACTTCTAATCCATAATGATTCTATCCTTGCTCAGGGACGAGCAAGAGGTAAGCTTGGGGGAGTTTGTTGACGGTCCTTAAGTACCAAATATAGTTATCAAATAAATAAAGAAAAGGATCCAAATGCAACCAACACCTAGACTTAGGGTTTTATCTAACAGAATTCCACGAGTTTTGGTGTTTGTCTGTTTCTGCAGGGGGTTATCAGAAAATACGGAGGAAAGGCCCACACGTCAGGTTTACATAGAGATAATAACGTGTTCACCGATTTTCTATCATCTAGAAGACTCCAGAAGCCACGAGATCGAATGGGAGGCCGAACGGGCCCGGAGGCAGGGCGCCCGCCCTGCCTCCTAGGGCGGCCGCCCTGGCCTGAGAGCCAATCAGGCTCCGTCTCGCGGATTATGCTCCACCGACCTAAGGGATCAAGGAAAACCGTGCGATTAATGTCGGTTTGATCCGACAGCCCACGTTCACTTGAGGGGGCTATATAAGCAGGACCCCTGGCCCCTAGAGGAGGCACTCCCTCATTCTCAATTCCTCAAACCCTAATCTCAGGAGGAGAGTCTCTGATCAAGCCCTAGAGCCACCACATCAACTAGATCTCTAGTATAGCATAGCTACATAGGATTAGAACTAGAAGGAGTCAATCTTCGATTGGTTTCCGGATCTGTCAAGAGGATTCTTGGTAATTCCTTTACTGTTCTTCATTGTTCATCTTTGTTCTTCAATATTATGAATACAACTTTGTTCTATTTCAATATATTGATTATGACTATGCTCTACTTGTTTATGTTTGCGATTATATTGTTCTTAGTTTATCGTAGTTATACGCTTGGCTTAGTTAGATTGGAATTATATACATGTTTAGGATCGTATAGCGTTTATCCATCGGATCCATGGGTAAATGATAAATATTGTGTAGGCGTGGTGCTTAGACCATATTTATCTGCGATTGCACCTTATATGCCAGATCGTGGGGTGGTCCGCGATGGTGATAGCTTCGTTGGTTCTTATATAGTCCCCCTCCCGTATGTAAGGCAGGCAGAGCAACATTATTACGGGGGAGTGATTGCTATGTTTCTCATCTTCCTTGATAATATCACTATGCATGGGCATAGTCCTTTCTCGCAATGATTGCCAAGTGTACTTGCACTAACTATGATATGCTAGACTTTATAGTTAAGAATAACTTAGGAAATATCCTTGTAGTTTGTCCTAATACCATGCTAATGACTTGCTAGAATATCTGTTGAGGTGCTTATCATTATTATATGTGGCTAGCTGATCAGATTAATTATCTTTGTCACCATTCATACTTTATCTATATTTTATGTGACACTTACCCCTGTATGCAAGAGATAGATGAATGCTCTCACTTATACATGCAATGATTGATACTCATTCCTATATTCCATTCCATAATCAACATTGATGTTAGTAATCCCTTCCCAGTGGTAAAAATATAAATAACGATACCTGGAATACTTCCTGGTTAAAATACTACATCGGTATTAATCTATGCGCTTGCAGATCTTATTTATTATTTATTTAGAAGAGCAGTTGCATATTTCAATACCGCGTCTCTCATGTCATGCTGGGGATGACAACTTGGCTTAAGTGGCATGAGGGATAGGTTCGGCATTTTTAGCGCCGTTATCAGAATTAGAAAACTAAGTCTACTTTTGGTAATGACGTTAAGAATGCCCAACAGTACGCAGAAAATCTTCCATATTCCTCTGTGATTGCTTGGCATTGCGCTGGCTTCCAAGGAACTACGCGAAGAATACCTCTGTAGTGAGCGGCGGAGGAGGGGGCAATTGTGGCTCTGGCTGTGGCTCATGGTGGTTGACGTTGTTTGCACCACTCCCACCAGCCCCTGCACCGTTGCCACCAGTTTCAGCGGCCTCATACGTGGCACGGCGAGTGTTTGCCATCTGCATATTTCAGCAACAAGTAATAATTGAGTGAAGTTGTAGTAATTGTAGTTGAATGAACAATCATGTCATACTGAATTCATTGGAGAGAACAAGTCATACAATAAAACAGAGGCACAATAATCACATTCCAATTAAAACAACATCACTAATCAAGTTACTTCGAATGCAACATCGCGTCCAATACAACCACGTTGCCAGCATACATACACTGGACTTTTATGCGTTCGGGCATCGCATACATAACCGAGTTCCAAAAGATCGCCAGTCTCAACATCGAACAGGATACACCACGATACATGGAAACCAAAAGAAGGCCATCGCGACAGAGCCTAGCTACTAACACAGGGCACTAGCCTACTCTTCGGGGCCGTCGTCGAGGTCGGAGGCGTCACCATCTCTGCCTTCAGTAGCAGCGTCGTCGTCGATGTCCATATGGGCGGCGTCCGAAGGAGCATACGGGCCCATCCCGTTGTAGAGGGCATGAAACTCTTCATGCAAGTTGGCATTATACTCTTCTAGCTCCTCGACCCTCTTCCTCAGAAGGTCCCTCTCGTTCCAGGCTTCATTCCTTTCCTGCACTAGCTGTCCCATCATGCGGTCTGCATTTCTGTTGGCCTGAGTCAACGTCTGCACCCGCTGCATGGCACTCTCACCTCTCTCGAGAGCCCGGTCTTGCTGCAAGCTCATGTCGGCCAACTGCTCCTGCAAGCTAGCTATAGCACGTGCTTGCTTCTTCTTCTGCTTCCTTGCTTCAAGCCGGTCATCACCACGCAGACCAGTCAAGGTCTAATAGGTACTCTCAAGACCCTGGTATGCTCTGATGGCTGCATACATGGCACTCATGGCATGGTTGCCGCTAGCCCGTCCTTCACTTGGGCCGCTAACCAGGGAACTTCCTTGCGGTTGCACCCAAATGGCATCACGAGGATCATCTCTCGGGAAAGTACCGGCCAAAGCGGCTGCCAACTCATTGGGAAACCTGCTCATTATGTCTTGGATGACACGAAAGGTTGCGCCCTCTGCACCCTCAACTGGAGTGCATCCTTCAAACTCCAAATGCCAACCATCCCATTCTGGCGCATCACCAAGAGCAGGGACGGTGATTTCCACTACTGCAAGTCCATCCTCAGCTAGCTAGCTCTCACTCCAAGAGTACACCGGCTCTTGACCCTCCGGGTACCCCACATCATGGAGCACTCTCCAAAGCAAGGTGGGCATGCCAAACTCGCTTAGAAAAGTGTCCGTGTTGCGGCGCTCCCGTGGGGCCATCTGACGACGGGGTGCTCTTCCGCCAGTGGACTTACGGGCAGTCTGCTTCGTGCGGGCCATCTGTAGCACAAGTTTTAATTACCCGGTGAGAACATATTTTAAGTTGATATCACTTTTATCAAAATGGGATAATCCTTTTATAAGGGGAGGAATGCATGTTATGAATGAAATGCACAGGCAATATGATGCATGCGCGAGTCTTACATTCTCACAAACTTAGCAATTAAGAACATCTAACGATGAATTCGGTGGCATACAAACGATCCCTCATATACGTAACTAATTCGTTCTACACGAAAACGCTGTTATGTACCTGTAGAAAATTCATTTCAGCCCAATTCCCATGAATGCATGAAAGAAGTAAATCTACCTACACGCTCTACCCGAATCCCCAGATGTGTGTACAACGGTAGTAACTACCCAAACACATCGTCCTATTGACGGCATCGCCTCAACGGACGGAACACCTATACATGCGATACTTTCATAAAAACATGTGTAAAACATGAAATTATTCTAGTATCATATAAGCACTCTCCCTAGATCGGCGGTGTATCCGATCATGCTCTCACATCTCACACTTACCGAAGCGTAGAGGTAACTGATCCATACATTACCACTCAATTAAGTGGCACTCATACAATAGCACACCGTATGAGCAACGAAAGAGAAATATGGTGCAAAAACCCCAAGTTAGTACTTAAATAGCCACCTAGAGTCCTTAACTGGGCATACAGGACATGACCACAGGCACACTTTTAGTTTGAAAATCACACTTTTTAAACAAAATTTTGTTTTAAATACACTTATGAACAGTAATCACGCTAAACCATGCTCCGATACCAGCTGTAACAGAACCGCCCAATTATACGAGATTAAGTAGAAAAATCGTCCAACGAGTGGACAAATTATCAAACTTAAGCCCGTATAACCCGGTAGTCCGTGAAATCCCGACGGATTTCAAACCATTTCACGTAACAGCCAAGATCGTACTAAGTTTAGCGGTCACCATCATAAGTTACATAAAAGTTCGTGACACAAAATACATCGGAGTTTAAACATAGTTATTACAAACCAGGTTCGAATAAAAGTAGCAGAAGCGGTAGTTCAAATCACGCACACACACAGTGTTTGAAATAAAGTGCCAGCTTATGATCATCTCCAGCAAAAGCATCAGACGAGAAGTAGCGAATGACCAGTGCCCATGGTCCTAAGCTTCGCCCATCGCAGGATAGAGGCAGTTGATACAGTAGCCGTAATACATCTGCCCATCTGCAACAAGTGGGAACAAAGCCCTGAGTACGAGAAGGTACTCAGCTAGACTTACCCGACAGAACCAAAATAAAATGACACCAAGGATCATGATAGGCTTTCTGGTGGGGTAGCTGACTCATTTGCAAGAAAAGCATTTTTAACTTAACAATTCTTTTCCAAAAGCATGCAGTATTTTAATTTTTATTACCCTGTCAACTATGTTTGCATCTGTGCTAGAGTAACATGTAATTAAGCAAGTAAGGATTACCAATGATCATTAACAACAGTTATCATGTCATCTTCCACATAACGATCCAAATGTTTCATCAATATTACTACGATGAAGTAGCTCAAGTCAAGTGTTCACTATCCAGTGAATGATGGCGATTCGAATCGATTATTAACCAGCTGGTAATTTATTCCTCACACAAACCTCACTCACCCGCTAAAGTGAGGTATTGGTCACCGAGTCAACCATTCAGGTAAAGTCACGAGCTTGCCAGGAACCACATGTACCCAGGGGCCGCCCGACTGCTCTTTGGCCTTATCATCGCGCCCCCGTATCCTGCCACTACTGCTCCAGTACAGTGCGTTACGGGCAATCCACTCGGCTCGAATAATCTCCCAGCTTCGCGGTCGAAAGGTACATTATTCGGCCAGCTAAATGTGAGGCATGCGTTCAACATGACTCGAGGCCCAACAACGGTCGGTCCTTAATCGACTCAGACGGAGAACACTACAGTTCGAAACCCTGCAAGTCTCCGCCCGGTCTCAAATCCCGTTCGACACTTAGTTATTCTCAATGACATATCTTTCACATAGATCCAAGTAAGCTCCTATACCTCGCGGATGACAGGCGATCACCCGACTTCTACCGGTTTAAGCAAACTAAGCAATTATTGACCGCGGACACCAAGGTAACAAGGTTCGGGTTAAAGCAAGGTGAAACAAGGTATAATGCAGCAACGGTTGCAAACAACTCCTAAATGTAATGCATCAAATTAAGTAAAGTCAATAATAAATTATTGCAAACCGGGAGAGAGAAATGCTCCGGGGCTTGCCTCTCTCAAAACAGCTCGGACGGTGGTCGGGGCACTCTGGAAGATCTTCACCGACCTCCTCTTCGGCTTCGGTCGCCTCCTGCTCTTGCACCTCGGACTGCTCTTCCGGATCCTCGGGAACTGCTACCGGGGTCACTTCCTACGATCCTGTATGATGCAGAAGTATAAGTGCTCATGCCTAGGTACATTGCAGGGATGACATGAGATGATGAGGATGAATGAGATGTAAATGAGCACGTTACTTTATTTGGATTACGTGGAACTTACGACTCTTCTACAAGGTAGTCTACATCATCCAAGAACATGTACTCATAAACTACCACAACTATTTTCTATCAGGCAAAGGCACTTGGCACTTGAGATGCTTCAAAGATACACCAAAGCATAGTTTACTAACTAATCTTGCATCAAAGATTGAATGTAAACCCTAGTTAGCACTAGGCTTGAACAGCAACACC
>CM039581.1:52611134-52636193 GCA_022457205.1 Saccharum spontaneum | reverse complement strand
AGACCTACTCATGAAGAAGCTCGATGATCGAGCTGGAGAAAAGAAAGAAGTGATGCACGTCTACGACTCCCACATGACTTGTGAGGAGTGTGGAGGTACTGGACACTCGGGCAATCACTGTCCTGAGTTGCTGGAGGACGTGAACTACATCAACAATAACAACAACTACTACAACCGTCCTCAGCAGAATCAAGGTTGGAATCAACAGAGGCCTAACTACTCAAGTAATTACCAAGGTAACAATTCTTTCAATAATAATAATAATTATCCACCTTTGAGAGAGTTAGTGTCCAACCAAGGAAAGCTAATGGATAACCTGTCTAAGAAATTGGCATCTAATGATAAAATACTAGAAAATATAAATAATAGAATGGATAATTTCTCTACTGCCATCAAGAACCAGATTAGCTTTAATAAAATGATTGAATCTCAGTTGAATCAAATAGCTGCTGCTGTTCCTGCTACTAACCCCGGTATACCATCACAACCGGAAGGACTAGAATCTGCAAATCTTGTAGACATGTTTGATGCAGGAGATTACTGAAGTAACCCTATCGTGGAAGTAAGTACTGACCGTCTGCCGGTCAAGAGAGGCAATCCAGGACGCCCCGTCATCCCGATCTCCATCGGCATGCGAGACTTCCCAGAAGCACTCTGTGACTTTGGCTCCAGCGTCAACATCATGCCCAGGGTACTCTATGAAAAACTCTTTTCACAACCATTATTAGAAACAACCATGTGTTTGCAGCTTGCAGATAGGACACTGAGTTTCCCGAGAGGAATATTGAAGAACATCTGTGTCCGAGTGGGTTCCTCGTACGCTCCAGCAGACTTCGTAGTGATAGAGACCAGTTCTGATGAGAGGGCTCCTGTCATCCTAGGGAGACCATTCCTGAACACCGCGGGAGCTGTCATCTATACTAGTGCTGCCAAGATCAGTTTCTACATCAAGGGGAGGAAGGAAACGTTTTCCTTCAAGAACAAGACCGCACAAATCCCAGAGCATCCCCAATATGAACCAAGGAAGAGGACCAACAGGAGGAACAAGAGCAAGAAGCAAGTATGGACCGAGACAGCTAAGATGGTCACTGCCGTGCACAAAGGTCAAGATCGCCAACTCAAGTCACCGTTCTTGCCTAAGAAGGACGACCCAGATATGCCAAGCATTTATTGCTCCATTAATGGGTCCCACTTCTACAAGACACTTTGCGACACTGGGTCGGGCGTCAACATAATGGCCAAGGTCACCTATGAACTTCTGTTCGGAACCATGCCCTTAAACCCAACATATATTCAGCTCCAGATGGCAGATCAGACATTCCGATAGGTCGAAGGTACAGTAACTGACGTCCCTGTCAAGATAGACGATCACTTTGTCCATACAGACTTTCAGGTTATTGACATGGGAGAAGATGAATACGATCCACCCATCATCCTTGGAAGACCATTCCTTAGTACTGTCAAAGCAATCATTTACATTGGAACTGAGAAGTCCACATGCACTTCCCCTCTGAGAAGGTACGTCTTTACTTTACTGACCCTAACTATGTATTTGAAGAATCCAAGCAGGTCAGGACAAGAAGAAGGCGGCGTAACCACAATCAGAAGCAACAGGTCATCAAGGACGGATGGACAGATTATGAAGGAGAAGTGGTAAGATCTGAAGACATACCACTCAACCAACACTGTCCTAAGGAGACCGAAGCACCGAGACAGGTATGGAAAGAAAAGACAGTTGCACATGAAGAAGAGGCGCTGCCGGAACCACCGACTACGCCATCCACCAAGTCCCAGGACGACTGAACGAATAAGAGTCCCGTTCGGAGGACTTAAAAACACCGAACGCCTTGCCAAGAGGTAACTTGGTAGTTATCCTTTCCTTTTTAATTATTTACTTTATCTTAAATAGTTTGCTTAGTTAATCATATTCATACTATCTTAAAAAGAAAATAAAAATGTTAAAAACCCTAAAGCCCCATGTGAGTATGCGAGTGGCATAAAACCCATAAGTACATTCACTGTGGTGGCATAAAAAAAATATATATATATAATAAATACATAAATATTTTCTTCTGCTTTATAAAAGAAAAAAAAAACAACATAAAAAAATCAAGGAGGCTCAGCATGATAAAGGCTAGATATTTATGCTAACACTTAATCAGTTCCACAAAGCTTTGTTGTCTATTTGAGCTTCACAGAATTCAAGGAGACTAGCAGACAGAGGACATTCTAATCGCTGTCAGGGTGCTGCCGACTTTCAAATACACCTCAGCCATCTGCTAGCTACATCAGAAGAGATTATGTCAAGATCCAGCTTGGGGGAGAGCACCTCCATTATCTTGCTAAGTATTTCTATCTTTATCTTTATATTTATATATACTTCTACCTTATAAAAATAAAAATATACATAACTATGAAAAAAACAAAATAAAGATTTTGTGCTTATATATATACCTATATCTTTTGCTTAGTGTGTTTTAATAAATAAATAAAGTGGCTATGCTAAACTGAATCTAAATAATAATAAAACTCTAGCATGGATATGATGAATAGTTGCTTTGCCTAATTTTCAAATTTGAAGTTCTCTCTCTAAGTTTACATAACTGTTATCATTTTAAGCTTGCTCTAAACCTGAACTTGTGGGAAGAGAACTTGATCTAAAGTCTAAGTTGTTAACGGATATGATATGGGAAGGTTGAGCTGCTGTTTATCTTTTCCTAGAGATGCTAGAATTCTGGAGAATTTTATCTTTGAAAATCTTAAAATGCTACATGATGAGTTCCTGTATGATGAGAGTTTAAGTTCCTACCACAGCCATACATACATGCTTGCTAGACTTTAAGCCATACCTTTACTTTTTACTGCTTATGAGCATTGAGTGTAGTCAAGCTGTGTAGACCCTTAGGAGCTTGTCATGCAGTTAAAATCAAGGTTCACTTGCACGATCACTCATACATGCTGCTTCTACTCCGGAAGTACGCATCCACATATATCCACTCATTCTCATCTCCAGATCCACATAAAATTATTCTACTCCTAATCCGGGAGAGAATAGCCAAAAATATTTTCCCATTCCTGTTATCCCCTGTGAAATAAATGCTCAAGCTATTTTGGTTACTACCACTTGCTATATTGTTCTAAAGAGATGAGTGCTCTATACGAGGAAATAAAAAGGGGCAAGTGCCCGGAACCTCGAAAAGAAAAAGATACGAGGAAATAAAAAGGAGCAAGTGCTCGGAACCTTGATGAAAAAAAATGTGAGAAGAGAGGTAAAAATGGACAAGTGTCCGACAGTAGAATTAGGGGTACAAGATGCCCACCTGAGAGAAAAAAAAAGAAAAAAAGAAAATATAGAGCACCTCATTCTCCTCAAGAGCTTTAGAAAGCAAGAAAGGTACGTATCCCCTCAAAAGAGCAAAAGTAGAATTAGACTTTCACCATTGTTATCATCACTATCACCATACACCATTCATTCGCCACACATGCACATCTTGATTTGACTTATTGGCTTGTTTCTCTGGATCCATGGTTTGACTATGCAATAAATGTCTTGTAAGTATGTATACTTTATCTCCCACCGATGAGCTC
Source organism: Saccharum spontaneum (assembly GCA_022457205.1). Taxonomy (NCBI): domain Eukaryota; kingdom Viridiplantae; phylum Streptophyta; class Magnoliopsida; order Poales; family Poaceae; genus Saccharum; species Saccharum spontaneum. The sequence goes on along the minus strand of CM039581.1, from coordinate 52,632,605 downwards.
CAGATATCAAAAGCCTTATTAGAATAGGATGAGAGAGAAGGCAATGTCACTCTGCCTTATACCACAAATACTACATACTTTGCTTTGAGAGAAGGCAGACACCATTACTGCCTTGGTGAGGATCCAGAAATACCACAAAAGAGAGACCTAAGAGAGTCATACAAGGAATCTCTGAGTTTTATTTGAAAATCTGCAAAAAACTCCAAGAGCTATAGCTGATCAAGAATAAGAGACATGGTGCTTGACTAGACTGTTCTATCTTTTAACCGCTCAAGACAAAGGTGACGGTTGCAAGCCCCATGGTGAAAGGTATAATGAGTAAGTTTTAAGTCTTGACAGTTTACTTTAACTCAGAGATGAGACTCTATTTGAAAGCATGTGTACCGTCAAAATTCAAAGGCATTTCAGCAACTTCTCATCCATCGCTGAGTCTATCCTTGCTCAGGGACGAGCAAGAGGTAAGCTTGGGGGAGTTTGTTGACGGTCCTTAAGTATCAATTATAACTATCAAATAAATAGAGAAAAGGATCCAAATGAAACCAACACCTAGACTTAGGGTTTTATCTGACAGAATTCCACGAGTTTTGCTGTATATCTATTTCTGCAGGGGGTTATCAGGAAATACGGAAGAAAGGCCCACATGTCGGATTAATGACGGGATATTAACCGAACACGTAATTATCTTACATCTAGAAGAGTCTAGAAGCCACGAGAACGAATGGGAGGCGTAACAGAGCCGGGGACAGGGCGCCCGCCCTAGTCCCTAGGGCGCCCGCCCTACTGGCTCAGCCAATCAGGCTCCGCCTCGAGGATTATGCTCCACCGACCTAGAGGATCAAGGAAAACCGCACGATCAATGTCGGTTTGATCCAACGGCCTAGATTCATCCGAAAGGGTTATATAAACAAGGCCCCTGACCCTGGAGGAGAGGCCCCCCCCTCGTCTCATACTTCAAAGCCTAATTTAGGAGGAGAGCCTCTGATCAAGCCCTAGAGCCACCACATCAACTAGATCTCTAGTTAGCATAGCTACATAGGATTAGAACTAGAAGGAGTCAATCTTCGATTGGTTCCTGGATCTGTCAAGAGGATTCTTGGTAATTCCTCTCTTGTTCTTCAATTGTTCATCATTGTTCTTCAATATTATGAATATGACTTTGTTCTATTTCAATATATTGATTATGACTTTGCTCTACTTGATTATATTTGCAATTATATTGTTCTTAGTTTATCATAGTTATATGCTTGGCTTAGTTAGATTGGAATTATATACATGCCTAGGATCGTAGAGCGTTTATCCATGTGTATAGTGGGTGAATGATAACTATTGTGTAGACGTGGTGTCTATACCGTATTTATCTGCGATTGCACCCTATATGCCAGATTGTGGGGTAGTTCGCGATAGTGACAGCTTCGTTGATTCTTATATAGTCCCCCTCTCGTGTATAGGGCAGGCAGAGCAACACTATTACAGGGGAGTGATTGCTATGTTCTTCATCTTCCTTGCTAATATTCACTATGCATGGATATAGTCTTTTCTCACCATGATTGCCAAGTATAATTGCACTAACTATGATATGCTAGACTTTATAGTTAATATTAACTTAGGGAATATCTTTGTAGTTCATCCTAATTCCATGCTAATGACTTGCTAGAATATCTGTTGAGGTGCTTATCATTATTATATGTGGCTAGCTGATCAGATTAATTATCTTTGTCACCATTATCACTTTACCTTTACTTAATGTGACATTTATACCTGTATAAAGAGATTGATAAATACTCTTGGTTATACATGCAATGATGTGTACTCAGTTCCATATTCTCATTCCATTATCAACCATGATACTTAGAAATCCCTTCCCAGTGGTAAAAATATAAATAACGATACCTGGAATACTTCCCGGTTAAAATGCTACATCGGTATTAATTTGTGCGCTTGCAGATCCCTTTTATTATTTATCTTGATGAGCAAATGCATATTTCAATACCGCGTCTCTCATGTCATGCTGGGGATGACAACTTGGCTTAAGTGGCATGAGGGATAGGTTTGGCATTTTTGGCGCCGTTATCAGAATTAGAAAACTAAGTCTACTTTTGGTAGTGACGTTAAGAATGCCCAACACTCGGCCTGCTCTACAAACTTGCTTCAGGATGCCTCATCTAGAGAACGGATGCCTGAATAATTAGCAAGGAATGAGGTTACCAAGTTTGGGGTCAATCCAACTTGGTTTGAGTCGCTAACCATTGACTTGAAGATAACCGGTGTAGTGCCACAAAATCTGGACAGATTTCATGTTCTTCCTTCTCTTTTGCTTCACACGTTGAGGTGTGTGTTTTGCACTCTCATTTTTCTCATTGCAGCAGCAGCCTTTCTCTAGTTGAGGATGGAGGCTATAGTCTTCCTGACATGTTTCTCAAGGAACAATTTCCGTCGTTGATCTAGACACCAACTTGACAATGCACAAGCATTTCCGTCGTTGATCTAGACACCAACTTGATGATTCCACATGGAGGGCATCCCTATATAGATAAGGAACCATTTCTGAATATTTTCTGGCACTTCATCCAATAGAACCTTGAACCAAAACCGTTCGTGGTACTTAGGGGCACAATGATGCAGATCGAAACTATGGACATGGTTTCTCTAGTTCTTCACTTAGCGAATACAACATCTTGCACTATATATGTGATTGTCCAAGACAGAATTGACTTGATAGCAGATTTGGAGAAGAAGTAGCACTTGCATTGCTGACCGGCTTCCTGGCTTCTTTGCTTACTATTGTTCGTCGGGACATAACCATCATAGTTATTGAGGAATCGTTACTTGACTGGAGATTAACCTTCTTACTGGTAACTAATCAGTTGTCTCTCAACACTTAAGTTTTAAATCTTCACTCTTGACCACAACAATAATTGTAGTCGAGGCACAAACAGGTGGTCGTCATCGAAGTCCGTAGATAAGGAGTCACGCCAGATACGGTCGATTTGACTATATGACCATCATACACACAAGGATCAAGACTTTGATATCTAGGCCAAATGCACAATGTGATGACAGATTCTTATCCAAGGTATAACTTGTCCAACATTAAGTGTTAGGTGGCCTTTTGATCTAACAGGGATGACATACATTGCTCACTCGATGACCGACGTCGTATAAGGACACATAGGGAGAGTCACTTGTCTACCACCTCTTGCAGTCTGTTAATGTTTATGTCGGTGATTGTTCTCCAAAGGTTATCCTCTTAGCAACTTTAGGAGGAAGCTCTACTACAATTGGTCAAAGATATGAATGTTCTGATAAGACATAGGGAGATAACCAAGGAAAAAGGGTCACGAGAAATAACACATCGACTGCGTTTCATAATGGATCATGACTAGCAACCCTGATATCAGCGCGTGCCGAGCAGCACAACCTTGTGTGTGCACCCACAGGAGGCTCTCGGTTTCGTCGCAGCACCATAGAATGCTAATCATAACACCATTATTAAACACACAAACAAAGTGGAATTTCTGGTGGCACCGATTGGGTGGTAAGAACAAGCACCAAACAAGGGAGGAGTAGCAAGCAAGGGTAGTTACAAGGTTTAGGGTCAACAAGGAGGCGATTCAAAGATTAAAACATAGCGCAAGGGAACATAGCTTAATTGCCGAAGACAACTGAGCAAGGGTTCTCGGTCACGTTGGACAACAACATGAGATCAAGATTAATAACGTTGAGAGACGTTAGAAGTTGAGATGGACTTTAGCAGACTTCTAGAACAAAATGATACACCGATCAGAGATTGGGTTGATAAGATAGCCACCTGATTTCACAAGCAAAGATTTCTAGATGAGACGACGAGAGATTAGCGTTGCTCGGATCATCTGTAGGAAAATCGGGAGGTCCAACATGGAATTGGGCATGGTCTCCAAAACTTGGCAAGCAACAACTGTGGTCAAGATCGACGTTCGTTAGGACTTAACTTGGTTGGTCAATGGAACAAGGGCATTCTCCAAAAGGTAGCGGACGTCCAAGGCCTAAGCAAACATATAAGGGGACTACGCTATGGCCTACGGTTCAAGCAAGGCATGGATACACAAACATTCAAGGGCTAGCAACCACGTCTATAGGCTCTGGCTCCTACGAGAGAATCTAATTAGAGACGACAACCATACGATTACGTAACATGAGCGTTGTTCTAGGATAAAGCATCTTCAACACTCATATGCTCACCGAGGACAAAAGAGGTGACAACTATGACACTACCTAGATAACAAGCATCTACACAATACCATGGTTTTAAGCGGACACTTGAGACAATCAATCAGTTTAGCTTAAGCACTCAATACTAATCACAAGGCTCACACCCAACAAGCATTTATCCAACAAGAACTAACTACAAGTTTAGCCAAAACAAAAGCATGCTAAAGTAACCAACTTAGTATATACACAGAGCCTAGACAGCAACACAGCAGACGCGTGTTTTAAACAAAACATAAGTTGTAATCATCAAACTAAGGTGGTACTAGACTTATTTGAAAGCTTACTAAGTTATCTATAACTTTCTTATTCACACTAAGGACTAATTCACAAATTACATTATTATGAGCATGAAAATATTACTACAACAGAAACTGTTCTAGCAGCCAAAGTTCATTACATGCAAAACAATGTTTAACCTTGTTGTGTTAACAAGAGAGCTCACAACCACATTATTCTAGTAACTCCAAACATTCTTACTCTAGACTACTCAATAATTTAGTTTATTCATAGGAATCACAATTACTTGAGTAAGCATTTGCAAGAGCTTGCAGGAACAACACATCCACTACTTGACTAATTTAGAGGACATCTATAAATTTAAGCATGTAACCTCAATTACCTATTAAGGCTAAGCACACCCTATCCTCAAGCACTTTCCTATTCAAGCAACATGGAACAAGGCATTCTTTACTAACCCCATACAAGGAGGATAGTGCAGCACATCAATCATAAGTTACTTATTTATTAGGACAAAGGTGGGAGGAGCGTAGTTATATGCACAAGCAACAATCATGATGATGCATGCTTCATCCTATTCGTCATCAACAGATTGCCAGCCTAAGGTGGCAATCACGTTCTATGTCGGTGGCATAACACGCATTCTCTCGATATAGAGCTAGTCGTCAGCTACATTCAACTTACGCAATCGTGGTTAGCGTACACTACAAGAATTCACCTCTAATGCCACGACACATGATTGCAACACCACTAATTTGGTTGCCATAGGGGGTCGTATTGCAACCTTTCCATAAAATGGTTGCATTATGTGCCTATAATGCAATGGACTAAATGTGTTGCGATATGTGTGGTTTGTCGTTGCAGCAAGCATGTGCTACTGCTACCATTTAAGAATTGTGTTGCAATAAGATGGCATTATTGCCATGGCGCTTTGGAGTTGCATTAGTATTGATTTTCATTGCAATTACTTGGTGTTATTGCAACTATATTTTATTTGGTTGCTTTTGCTTGTAACTATTGCCATGGTTGTTCTGAGTTGTAATAATCTTCAATGGTGTTGCAATTGCTAGGTGGTTATTGCAACAAGAATTTTGATTCGATGCAATAGCATGTTTCTATTGCCACAGTTTTTTAGGGTTGTAATAAAGTTTTGTGGCATTGCAATTGTTAGATACTTATTGCAACTACAATCCTTAATGGATGTAATAACATGTTACTATTGCCATGGTTTTTTTTGTGTTGCTATAGACTAATGTGTTCGTTGAAATAAGTTGTTCTGGCCAAAAGATCTGATACTCTGCTACGCTATGTGCATCATACAATCTTACTAAAAATGTTTATGAATGAGAAATTGAAATACTAGTAGTAATACAATATGTGTATCACACTATCATACTAAAACGTTTATCAAAGAGCGATTGAAAATACTAGCAGTAATACAACACCGAAGGCCAACTTCAGCGAAAACAAAAGACAGAAAAGCGCCAATAGAGGAACATATATAGTGGTTTCCATCATCATATCACTATGATAAATTTACATTACTTCATGCATACCAAGTTACCGATTTACAAGTTCCATACCAACTACCAGTTCTCATAGATAGATATATGGGAAAAGGTACCATAGTTGGCTGTAAAAAAATTTACCGAGGAGTCCAATATCCGAAAAAAAGTTTTCATTATTTACTATTATTACTCCATCCGTTCTAAATTATAAGTTGCTTTGACTTTTTTGGTACATCCATTTTGCTACGCATCTAGATATAATAATATGTCTAGATACATATCAAAATAGATGAACAAAAAAGTCAAAGCGACTTATTTGGAACGGAGGGAGTATCATTTAATTCTGTAAATACTTTTGGACAGGTACGTCTGCAGTAAAGTTAGTTATATTAATTACTGAGACGGTTGATCTCTGAATGAGGCTATTTTTTTTTATTATTATTAACATTTGATTATGTAAATAATTCCATCCATACCCATGTAAAAGTCAGATGTGCTAATTATTCAGGCATCCGTTCTCTAGATGAGGTTCTCTAGATGAGGCTACCGCATCAGTGGCAACGTCTCCCAACCAAATTTTTGTGTTGCAATTTTGTCTATTGCAACACTTTTTGGCCTATTGCAACACTTTTGGCCGTTGCATCAGGGGCAAAACCTTGTAGTGGTACCTACAGAAAATTTCATTGCAGCCCAACACTTCCTAATATAGCACACAATGAAAGCAGTAAACTAAATACTCTCCATACATACATCCCCTGATGCATATACTTCGATATCATAGCTACCCAACAAATGTACCCACAATTAAGTACTTTCATAAATACATGGTTAAACATGTAATTATGCCAGTAACCAAAGCTAACTCTCCCCTAGACCGACGGTTGAACGGTCATGCTCTTCCAGCTCACGCTTACCTTGGCGTAGGTGCGACGTTGCAAGAATGTAACTCTGGTGACATATATGGCTATTTCATATATGAAGGTTACCTCTACCATTCGACCATAGGGTAACAGTGCGGTCAAGTTATCACTCATACATACCTTGGCTTAGGCATAGATGCAAAAATTTTAAACCCCCAAGTTAGTACTTAATTAAGCCACCTAAGGGTCCTTAATTGGGCATAAAGGAAATGACCACTGGCATACTTATATTTAAAATTAAGATTTGAACAAACCTATATATGTAGTAGCTATAAGTTGACAAAAACAAAGTTTTGCAAACAAAAACCTTTGTTTTCAATACACACAGGGGCGAATCTACCGGGGGGGCTGCCGGGGCTCAAGCCCCCCTACCCTGGCAGAGCCAATGGAGCCCCCCTCAGCCCCCCCTTAAAAATTTGATCCATTAATCACAGGGAACGAGGGGCTGGAGACGCTGCTCATCGCTGACGGAGGTTGAAGACAAGCAGGTCGTGGTGCTGGCCGCCTGACCTCCTTCCTGCGCCTTTTTTGTGTGTATTTCAGTGGCCCAAGATGTAAAATAGAGAAGCAAGTTTGCAGCCCATTAAGAAACCGGCCTTTTTTTCTTGCTTTCATCCCATTGGTCACGGCAGGCGAGCAGCTGTGCCGCACGCGCATTGCAGTTGCAGGCGCCCGGGCGACGCGGCAGCAACGGATCGGCGGCGCCGGGAGGCGGCCAGGCGAGGCAGCAGCATGCCACACGCCAGCGAACAGGCCAACGGCAACGTGAGGTTCAGGTCGTCAGCAATAGCAAGGCAGCAGGCAACAGGCCAACAGCAGGTATATACGTATATACTTTGATTCACTAATTTATTTATTTTTTGCTTGTATAGATTGCTTCTAATGAATCATGAAGAATACGACTACGACACTTTGTGAATGCGTCATCATATATCGATTTTTTGTTGGTTAGTTATAAAAATTGTATCTTTTACTTCTATTTATGCGTTTTATGATGTACTTTTGATTGATTATTATAGTTATCATGTAAAAGGTTTAAAATTGCTATATCTTAGCTTTGAATGAGATATAATTAAGTGAAGTTGGTCTAGCTCTCTATTGCCTAGCCCCCCCTAAATTTTTTTTCTAGATCCGCCACTAAATACACATATGACATGTTTAGTGTTGAACCTTGCTCTGATACTAGCTGTCATGGAACCGCCCAAATTATAAGAATAAAAGTACAAAAACAATCACCAGAGCAATTAAATTCCTGTACTTAAGCTCCTATAACTTCGGTAGTCCACTAAAATCACGAGGGATTTCAAACAACCAACATACAAGCCAAGATCATAGTGGTCCAATATAACAGGTCATATGTTACAACCATTTTATAAGTAATTCAACATATATCGGAGTTCAGTAGAGTTATTACAACTCAAGTTCAAAAGTAGCGAAAGCAAAGTAGTTTGAAACTAATACCACCTTAATTCAATTACATTCCAGTACCAAGGTCAATTTCCAACAAAAGCATGAGAGACAAGATAGCTCAGAAGGATCATGCCCATGATCACACTCCGCCACTACAGCAGGAGCCAACCAATTCTTGCAGTAGCCATGATACATCACAACCTGCAACAAGTGGGAATAAACCCTGAGTACGAGAAGGTACACAGCTAGACTTACCCGTCATAAACCAGAAATAATATGACACCAAGGAGTATGCAAGGCTTTCTTTCAGTGGGCTAACTTGACTCATTTGCGAAAAGCATAAGTGATCATGAATACATCATTTTAAGCACATAATCATCTGTGTTCCATCATCATTACTACGATGCCGTAACTCGAGTCAAGTGCTCACTATCCAGGAGCGATGGCGATTCGAATCGATTATTAACCAGCTGGTAATTTATTCCTCACACAAACCTCACTCACCCGCTAAAGTGAGATATTGGTCACCGAGTCAACTATTCAGGTAAAATCTCGAGTTTGCCAGGAACCACATGTACTCGGAGGCCGCCCGACTGCTCTTTGGCCTTATCATCACGCCCCCGTGTCCTACCACACCTGCGCGCGGTATAGTGCATTGCGGGCAATCCACTCGGCCCGAATAATCTCCCAGCTTCGCGGTCGAAAGGTACGTTATTTGGCCAGCTAAATGTGAGGCATGCGTTCAACATGACCCGAGGCCCAACAACGGTCGGTCCTTAATCGACATAGACGGAAACTATAAGCACCATAGAACCCTGTCTGGTTGCCCAATACTTATTCCGTCCGGTCTCCAATTATAAATCAACACTTGGTTATTTCCAGTATATCATCCATTCCATCGCTAAAATATTCCAGTAACCACCTATAGTTGCCGGTGACCGGAAATCACCGATCGCTACCGGTCTAAGCGGGGCTAAGCAATATTTTCGATCCTGAACGAAAATAGGATTCCAGGCATATTTACGGGACAAGGAAAGGATATATATGCAACAAGTGTTTTCAATCAACTCCTATAACTTAATGCAACAATACATATATAACATATATATACTCAATTGCTTTTGTAAGGTAGGAGGCTTAGAATGCTCCGGGGCTTGCCTGGGATCGAATACTAGATTAGTGATTGACAGATGACACTCGCTTGGCGAGCATCTCCCATCCCGACACTTGTTTAGTCCTTCCATCTTCGGGATAGGTCCACCAAACACTGTCTTCAGGTTTGGCTTCAACATCTCATCCTTTACGTGGTTCATCTAGCGTACCTAGATGAGATGCAAGATGCATATATATGAATATGATGAATGGTAACACAAGATGCATCACATAAACACCAAAAGCTATTTAACTAACATCACACAACCAATTCAAGAGGGCAAGCACATCAAGCATAACACAAGTTTAATAAGATCACAAGTATTTTAACTTTACCATCATCAAGGGTATAAGCCACACTTAGCAACACATGGAGTAAACAACTATAACTAGCATTTGACAATTTATGGACTGCAAACAACAGCTACATGTTTAGATCATAACTGGAGTTATACAAATCCAATAGCCATGCAAGAAGACATTATGGAAAGATTATAAAATTTTCTATAATTCATCTTTAATCATCTTAGCATGATTCTCAAGTTAACCAAGTCAAACATGCATATTTACAGAATCTGGTCCAGAGAATCCAGAGAATAACTATTTCTGGAACCCAACTTAGAACAGTCATAACTCACAAACTACAAGGCCAAATGGTACCAAAATTTAACACAAGTTATATTAATGAGTTATCTACAACTTTTCTATAAGCATGTTTCTCAGCAAACATCATTTTCATGGTGCAATTACGAAAGTCCCAGAAACTATCCAGGAAAGCATCAATTGCAAGAATAAATATTAACTTATATTCCAAACATACATTTGGCCACAACCAATGTAACCATCACAAATTGCATGTTAAGCGATCACCAAAAAGCATAGTGCTCATCACAAAACAAATTCTTTTAATGCATTTCTTAATTTATTTAGATAGCAAGGTGAAATAATAAACATATACCAAAAGTCTATAATAAAATCTATAAAAATTACAGTAGCTCTTACATACACCCAAAAGTCTACTGTACAAATTTCAAGCCATTTGGACATGTATATCATCCTCTATGAAAAAGACAAATTGCTATTGCAAGAATTCATGTGAGAGCAAGATACACTAATAACTCACTCATATGGCAACCAAAATTCATGAAATTTTTACCACACATTAAACATAATATGAGTAGCATGCCACAAAAATTTCACTTCATTTGGAGCCCTAGATCTACAGTTATGAAAATGACAAATACATCTACCATTAAAAACCTAGCTGCACAAATCTATTTTTACAGAGAAAACTTTAGACTAAAACATGTCATATTATAGATCTAATGCATAGATAATTTCATATGGATTCCAAAAAGTCCTCATTTGCTATTTTACGATTTTTCTACAATTTACTATGAATTTCCAAAGTTCCTGCAAAATAATCACAAAACAGTCCTCATGGCACTATTCACTTGAGTCACTAGTTCTGTAGAAAACCCCCTGGACTTGTTTCCCTCTTACACGTGGGTCCTTCTTCTTCTTCCTTACGATGGACACAGAGATGGACAGATGGAACGGTCGGGCTCGAGCGGTTGCTGGCCAGTGGTGGTGACATGGAGGGGCATCGTGGCCTGCCGGCTCTAGATCGCAGTCGCAGGAGGCTCCAGCCCCGCTGGATATGGCCCGCGGCTCCTGGCCATGCGCGGTCGAGGAGCAAGCCGTAACCGCGGTAGGCACTCCGGCGGTGGTGCTGTGTGATGGCATAGGAAGTCGGGCAAGGGGCGCCGAAGGGGGAGCAGGTGGCTGCGTAGCTAGTGGAGCTAGCAGAGGGCGTGAGGGTGTCCGGAGGTGAGGCATGAGCAGTGGCGGGATCTTCGTTCGCTGGCCATGGCGGATATGGTCACGAGCAGCAGCAGCAGGCGACGGTGAAGCCGAGGGAGGTCGAGAGCAAGAGGTATAGAGGCAGTGGGGAGTGGGAGAGTGAGCTGAGGGCGCTCTGGTGCTCTCCATCGATGCAACTAAGGCAGGGGCATGCGGCAGTAATGGTGGCGTGTGAACTGGTGCATGGTGGACGCGTGGGCTTTTCATCGAGCATGTGACGTGCGTCGGCGTGGCCAGAGAGGGAGGCGATTTTGGGCCGCTTCCGGTCTGAATTTGGACATGGGCAAAAAATCACCTCGGCCTGCTCTACAAACTTGCTTAAGGACGCCTGACCATTAGAGCTCCATAACAGCGGATAATTAAGCCTCAAGTTGACAGTGTTAGCGGCTTAAACCTAATTAAGCTTGCCCGGCTTTGATCTCAAATTTTTGGCCCAAAACTTGATCAAACGGATTCCAGCTTTCTTAGCGCTCTTCTCCAAGATGTATACTCCAACTTTTATATTTGGACCAACTCATGTTGTTAAGCAAATTTTGGAGAACGTGGGATGTCAATGTCAATGTCACGTTAGTGACAAAGTAAGCTTTTTTCTGTTTTGGAAACTGTTTTCAGAGATCCAAATGAACTCCAAACTTGATGAGACTTGCTTCATTGTTTCCACCATGAAAAGTACTTCAACCCATATTAAGGAATCCAATTGAGCTATCACATGAATTTGGGCGATAACAGGTCTCAAAGAAGTGAACTTGCTGCTGTCACTTTCAGTGACTTAGAAAATTTTCGGCACTTCCAAAACAGCAGCTGATTCAATTTTGTGAGCTCTATTTGGCTATGTTATTTACCAAACTAGCTCTTGACCCTTAAACAAAGTTTCTTCTCCATAACATGAACTACAACTTTCATTTAAGGTCCAACCTCAAAACTGGTATAGAACCTATATTTCTACTTTGATCAAAGTAGGATCACGATAAATCTTAAATTATCCTTTTTGATCAATTGGAGCATTTTCTGGGCATTTGCTCAACACGAACCTTTCATGACTTTTGTTGTAGAGTCCATCTAGAGTCATTTGGGCAAGGTTGCAAGGTTTGGTTGATGACCTATATTTCCATCCACTTAATAATGCAATTCCAGCACTTAGTAAAGTCATTCCAACAAGGATATAACTTATCATTTCGTGTGACTTTTTGATTTCAAACGTCATGAAACTTTTCCAGTGACCAATATAGATAGGTACTAAGGTGAGACACATGAAGATATTGCAATAACACCACCCAAGCATATATATTGAAAACTGCCTATATGTAAAGTAAGGGTGCAACATCCAAGTTTAGGTTGGGGCTCATTTCCATAGGTTTGACCTTGACATCTTCATCACCACTTAATCTATCATGTTTGAGCTCAAACCCACTACTAATGAGTGACAAACACCTGGGGTGTTACAACTCCTCCACCGCGACTCTATAACACCCTTTGTTTTGCATCATAATAAAATCACTAAAATTTGAACTTTTTTAAAACTACAACAAATTAAAACTTGACTAGTTTAATTTATACCAAACCCTTTTGAAAAATCTTGTCCAAAAAACTTGCATCAAAACTCACCATATGCACTCAAAATGTTTGGAATGTTTGAATTGCTTGTTTGAATATTTGTATGAATTGTTTGCCCTAGAATTTATTGGCACCAAATATCCCTCCTTGATTTATCTCTCCAAAACTCCTTGATCAATTGCCTTGAAAGCAACCCTTGACTATCCCTAACCACCCAAACCATCCATCTTGCAAAATCCCTTGAAATCCAAATCAATTCAAATAAACCCTAGTTTATTTTTGGGAAATAGAAAAGCAAATTCTAAATAGAAAAAGGGACATGGGCTCAATCTCTCCCCCTTTCCTTCTTCTGGCCTGCGCCGTAGCCCGCTTGGGCCATCCCCGGCCTAGCCTATGTGCACTCACTTCTCCCCTCCCTCTTGCATGGGCTGGCCCAGCAGCTCGGCATAGCGCCATCGTGCCCGCTTCCTTCTCCTTCCCTCACTGACTCCCCGGCCCCACCTGTCATCTTCATTGTCCTCCCGACGACGACGACGGGAATACCGCATCACCATACTTGTTGCCTCGAGCTCGCTACCGCTGCACCCTATGGTTGAGTGGATAAGGACGATGACATCGCTAGCCCCACCAAGCTGCGCCGACCTTATCCTCTCCACCATGGGATTTTTAACTTTTTGCCATCCTTACGGATGACACTCCTCTATTTGCCACCTTTGTGCGTTCTCCTACACAATTGCCATTGCAAACAGTGAACCTCCTATAGCAGACCTTACTATCTTCCCTATGTTCCCATGTTCTCGGAGCCATTAGCAGAGGAGTAAATAAAGTTCCATTTGTATCTTCCTTATGTTGGGAATTGGGAGTTGGGACATACATGTTGTTACTATTTCCTTATGTTGTTACTCTTCCTTAGGTATCTTTCCTTGTATTTTATGTCATAGATATTATTACTCTTTCCTATAAAGTTACTCAAACTTAATATTGTAAACAACATAGTAACAAGCATCACAGGAAAACAAGGAAAAACTATGGAGGATACTGTTAGATGCGTTCAAATGTACAGAGGTCAGACTTTCTTATGTGTGCAATAACATTTTAACACCAATGGTTCCTCTGCTTTGCATTAGACTAAGGCGAGACTTGCTCCTCGCTGCAAGGTTCTTGCAAGTTCAACAAAGATTGACAAAGATACCAAGGCAACAAAAAAATAAACATAAACCAAACGACCTAAGCTACACCACGCTCAATAGATTGTGAGTGTGAGACTTGCTCCTGGTGCTAAAGTTATAATGGTTGTCACATGTACCTTCTTTTGATTGTAAGTGTGATGATTAGACTTGATTTAGCTGAAATTGTAATGGTTGTCACATGTACCTTCTTTTGTTTGCCTTTTTAATTTAATTCCTCAAAAAAGGTAAAGTTTTGACTCCTATAACTTGGGTCCCAGATTAATGTATGACGTGAGGCCAAGATTAGTTTTATCTCCTATATAAACAAATCCACACAAATTGCTGAAGCACTCAAAGTCACAGAGGATATAGTATACTGTCAGACATGTCCAAACCTACAGAAGTCGGACTTTCTTCCATGCACAGTAATATTTCAACACCAATGGTTCCTCTTTGTTAAAAAAACACCAATGGCTCCTTTGTAGTAGTGATATATTAACCGCTGTGATCTCTTCCGCAACTCCGCTTGTTTTCTTTCCTTCTCAGAACCCTCCCATTCCTACTGCAGATTTGAAATCACCAGGAACGTGCGGTTGCCTTCTCCGAACCTACTTCACTCTTAGCACCGCCATGGTGAAGGGCGAGCCTTCTGTGAAGCGTGCACGGGAGGGGGATGACGCCGTGCCAGTGGTGATGGAGGGTGATGCCATGCCCATGGTGAAGGAGGATGACGCCGTGCCAGTGGTGAATCAAGATGAAGCTCCAATGGATCCCTTTGGAGATAGAGACGATTGGGCCATTGGCATCATGAGTAAGGCTTTCTTGAAGATCAGACGTGTGCTACAGAACACCCGTCTAGGCACCCTCAACCCGCTTTAGGAGGAAAAGGTGAGCAGTTCGTCTTCATTTTTCATCAACTTGTAGATGTCCTGGAAGTACTGCCAGCCTACTTGAACAAGAATCGCACGGACAACACAGAGTACATCCTCGCCTACTATCAGAGCTGGATAGATGGCTTTGACACTAGCGTCGCGACATAGGGAATCAGCACCACCCACAACACTGAGAAGCACTTGCGCAACCTGGTTCATGTAGATGCTGAGCAGGTGGCCAACCACATCACCGTTGATGAGCAAAAGGGCCTCATGGCTATAAAGGAGGAGGACGTTGATACCAACGATGAGGACGTGGACAAGGACAGTGATACCAATGACGAGTAGAGGAGTAAATAAAGTTCCATTTCATGTACCTCACATTGCATTTGATGTATCTCACGTTACATTTGATGTATCTTCCTTATGTTAGGAGTACGGAGGGAGTACATGTTGTTACTCTTTCCTTATGTCCTTTGGTCATGGTGTAGATCAGGTCCTTTGGTCATTTGGTAGCCGGTTTGTATCCCCTGTTGGTTGGTTTTGCCTGTAGGTTTCTTTCTGGTTCTCTTGCTGATCTGTAGTATGGTAAACATACATAATGGAATTCATCTGATCAAGTCTCGCATTAATCTAATGCCTAACGGAGGAGCCACATAGCTATTCAAATTTACTGCACACGCAAGAAAGTCTGAGCATTGTAAATCTAACTAGGCAGACACATCTCATGTTATATAGGGAAACCTATTTTGTGTGAGTACTTTCGTTGAATCCCTAAAGGAAACAAATAAAATTGAAACAAAATAATAGAAAAGCAAAAGCAAAAACAAAAACAAAAACAAAACAACAGAAAAGCAAAAGCAAAAACATATGAACTTCTCGTTGCATGATTCTTTCAAGTTCAACAAATTTTTATCAAAGACATGAGTTGGCTTCAACAAAGATCAAAGGCACTCATAAATGTTTAGCATATTATAGATAGATCCAACACAACCAGAAAGAAATCTGTTGCGAAAAGCAACAAACAGGGGCTAGAAACTAGCTAATCTGAGCTACACCGCACTCAACAAAGTTTAACCCACCTAATACAAAGTTCAACAAAAGTTAACACCAACATGCAAATAAGAGTTCACATATTTGCAAAGGGCGTCCCATAGATCAAACCTAGTCATGACTACTAACACTACTGATACATACCATAGATCAAGGGTCGAGGTTGGCATGCAGGATCTGCTCCATGTCCACCTTCCCTAAGACAGCGTTGGTGGCCGGTTCGAAACTCTCAACCAGATCATCGATGTCATCGTCCTTCGATCATGGCAGAAAACCCTGCTCCGCCACCCAGATGTTCACCGCTACGCCAATCTGAAGCTAGGTAGGAGCCAACACCGTGGTAGCCCCCTGACGAATAGCTTCGGTCACCATGGCTTGAAGGCAAGTCATCAGGGCTCAGAGGTGCTCCTCTGTGGCAAACATATTATCCACTATTCCCATGGGGAAGGCCACATTACAAGCGGCTTGCACACATAGCTACAGGGTCTCGACCCATGTCCTTAGTTCCATAAGAAGGTTCATCATGTTATGGGCCTGCTTCTTGATGATCGCCTAGTCGGCTCGAACCTAGGGGGCCTC
This sequence comes from Saccharum spontaneum, assembly GCA_022457205.1. Lineage (NCBI taxonomy): Eukaryota > Viridiplantae > Streptophyta > Magnoliopsida > Poales > Poaceae > Saccharum > Saccharum spontaneum. The sequence continues at coordinate 52,616,040 of CM039581.1, read as the reverse complement.
ATTCTTGGAAACATGAAGTGTGTCTCGTGCGGCGTCCAGCTCACCGCGCAGCATCTTGGCATTTAGCCTGGTCAATGACAAAACCACTTGGACCTTGTGGTAATCCTTCAATAATTGATGGTAGTCTATGTCGTTTAAGGATTCACGCTCTTCTGATGAGTCTCCCACTTTAGAACCAGAGGGCTGTGCGGGGACAGACGGGCTCGACGGCAGCAAGCTGTGACGAGACAACTCTATGGCACCACGGGGGAAAGCCCCATGACCAGGGATGGTGCCGCCATGGAGAAAGTGCTACACAATGCAAGCCAAGTTCAAGCCCATATAGGATAAGGGGGAGAGCAATCTAATTGAGAAGGCAAATGACTTTTACCGAACTAACCGGTGCAGCATGGCACGAAATCATGGGTGGCTGCCTCCATCGGGGGATGCCTTGTGGGGCCGCTTTCCTAGCATGACCGCAAACAAAGAACAAGGCTCTAGGGCCAACGAGTCTTAGGACACCATCACGCCCACATTCGCCAATTGAGTTAGTAGGCAAATTCCAAATAGTAGTTAAATTAAATAGCATGAACACAAAAACTAGTGTGATCATTGCTCGCATACTCTAGTTAAATGAAGATAAACAACATGAACAGCGGTACGGTGATGATCCACCTCCAAAGGGGGAGCTAGTGTGTCATGGAACCGTCCAAATTATAAGAGCACAAGTCCAAAAAAATCACCGAAGCGATCAAATTCTTAAACTTGAGCCCATATAACTCCGGTAGTCCACGAAATTACGAGGGATTTCAAACCAAACCGAGATCAACCAAGATCGTAGTGATTCAACATAAAACAACACTTGTTACAACAGTTCAAAAGTAATCTCATACATCGGAGTACGAATAATTTATTACAAAACCAAAGTAAAGATTAGCGGAAGCAACATAATTTCTGAAACCAATAGAAGTGAAATACTGCCAGTACAAAGTCACATCCTGCAAAAGCATGCCAGAAGAGATACTACAGAGACCATGCCCACATGGTCTAGTTGTCACGCCCACATGGCGAAGACAATACTTGCAGCAACAAGTACGAATCTGCTACCTGCAATAGATGGGAATAAAACCCTGAGTACGAGAAGGTACTCAGCTAGACTTACCCGATAGAAACCAGAAACAAAGATGACACCAAGGAGTTTGCAAGGCTTTATAAAGTGGGCTAGCTTGACTCAATTGTAGAAAAGCTTAATACAGATAAGTAACCAATATATGCTTAAGTATCAAGTTGATCATCATTAACCTGATAACTAGATTAGCACCTATACTAAAGCACTCACTTTATCAGGATCAAACAATATTAACCATAGCAGGTATAATAAGGTCATTATCATCAATTCCGAACCATCATTATAATTAGTGTATCTACGCTGGAGATAACCAGTCAAGTTTCTCACTATTCGGGAGAGACGGCGACTCGAATCGATTCCAACTCAGCTGAGGGGGTATTCCTGACACTCACCCGGCAAACCTTGCTAAAGGCAGCCATAGATAACCTTTGGTACAACTCAGGGTGGGCCTGAACAGCGCCGCGTTCTCGGGGATACCAATGGCTAGGATGCTCAGGACTTTTAACTCACCTGCCCTTGGACCCTCTAGCTCCCTTCCGAGGCGACTTTCACTTTTTGACTTCGCAGCCTGAGTTGAGCTACTAGGCTTCGCGATCGGCATCCTCAGGCCGGCCAACTAAATGTCAGGCATTCGTTCAAAATGACATAGAAGGCTCTAGGTCTCGGTCCTTAACCAACACAGATGGGGATAAATCCACACCCAAGACCTCCATGTCTTGCTGCTTCACTATCGTCATCCCGCCCGGTCTTATTTCATTTCATTAACACATGGTTCATTTCCACAATAGCAAATATAGCCAACCATGACCCGATAAAGCCCTATATCTCGCAGGTGACAGGAAATCACCCGACTTCTACCGGTCTAATTCAGCAGGGCTAAGCATAGATACGATCCTGTCTACATAGGATTCAAGGTTCGAATTGCTGGACAAGGAGTGTCAACAATGCAGCAAGGGTTTCCAACCAACTCCTAGCACGTAATGCAATAATACATATAACAAGTATATATAGATAATTGCTTTGAAAGTAGGAGGCTTATAATGCTCCAGGGCTTGCCTTAACCGAAAGAAGATAGATCAAGGTTTGGCTTCAAGAACGGTTCCCACGTCTTCTCCAGCTTCGTCGGACTGGACCTCCGGCTCCCGAACGGACTCCAACTTCGGGTTCCACGCCCAGCGGGACTTTGCTCGAGACACGATTCTCGGCACACCTATTGCATGTATATGCACCCAATGAATTTCATGTATGCACCAAGGATGACATGATGATTTATGAACGTGCATGAATGATGTGAAGATGAATGTAATGATATTGCAACATCATGAGCACAAAACCAAGTCATGTGGTGCTCTATTCAAATCACTTCAAGCTTAGGTGCAAATTTACTTTATGGTATTCACATGTTGGAACATCCCTAAGAAACCACTAAGTATCACACAGTTAAGACTAAACACGCACATAACAAGATTCCAGAAATTTAGTATTTCCAACCTATTATCAACAGTAGCTAAGAAAACTCACAACTAGAGTTATACAAATCCAAATGACTTGAAAGAGGACATTCTGGAAAGCTTATGAAATTTTCTATATTTCATTTATAAACATCTAAGCATGATTTCATCATGTACCAGGTCAAAATAGCACATGTACAGAATCTGTTCTAAAAGACAGAGAGCACTCTCAAAACTGAACCCAGCTTGGAACGGCTGCCACTTCTAAACCATAAGTCCAAATGCTACCAAAATTTATCAGCAATAAGTTCATGAAGTTCTGAACAACTTTGCTATAGATCACCAAGCATGAAAACCTCATTAACATAGCCTAACTTACTTAACCACCAAATCTGCCCAGAAAAGATAGATTTGTACAATTAGATATTAAGTGATGTTGGGAACATAAAAAATGACCTACCCAACTTCACTAACAGTTATATCATGTTTAAGTAACACTAAATCAAGTCATGGCACTAGCATAATCATTTATTTAATCCCCCTTTTCTATTTATTTAGAGTCCACAAGCATAAATGGCATCACATATAAAATGTAACTATAAAATTCTAATAAAATTACAGAGGCAATTACATGCTAACAAGAGGCTACCATAAAAATTTTACCTCAATTTGACAAGTAGATTAGGAGATATCAAAATAACAAAAAGATAAGTGCTAATAAAGCCTATAACAAAGGAATTTCATAATTGGAGCAAATGACCTCCAACAAGGCTAAAAATTTAACTAGAGCATCATTATACCATGACTAGCATTTCACAAAAATTTTATGACAATTGAATTAATACACAGAGAGATACAAAATTACTAAAACACATCTTTAAATAAAGTGCATCACAAGATTAATTACAAACCTCAGAAATTATTAACCAACATACCCCATATTATATTTTCTAAATAAACTAGACCTCATATAGAACACAAAACCAACTAATTTGGACTTCTAGAAGATGAGATATGACTTATTGAATCTAGCATCAAATCTGAAAATAAATAAAAACAAAAACAACTTCCTAAACCTAACTGGGCCGGCCTGGAGGAGACACTCGGGCCACAACCTGCTCCCACCCATGGGCGCTGATGACAGGGGCCCGCATGTCAGCGACACTGAGGCAGGGGAGGAGCAGACCGACGGCTAAACTTGCCGCCGATTAGCCGGCCGGCGGTAGAGGCTACTCCGTCGTGCCCACCCCACCAAGGCGACTCGGACGAGGTAGGTAGCGGCGTCTAGGTTTCTCCAGAGAGACCTCATCGCCGGCAATGACGGTTTGGCGGTGGCACATGGCGGCGCACCGGTGACACCGGCCCTGGTCCGGCCAGGTAGCGGCAGTTACAGCACCAGGGGGCATGGTGAGACCGAGCTACTTGATGGCGGAGTACCGGTGATGCTTGGCCGTGTGTACAGTGCTACGACGGGGATAGCGCGGCGGTGCTAGCCGTCGCGTTCCGCTCCGATGAGGCTGCGGCACACAGTGACTTCATTCCCATGACTAGGCTATACCTAGGGCTAGTGCCAACAAGAAGAGGGAGGAGGGAAGAGGAAGAGAGGGGCCTAGCATTGAGCTCACCGTGATGGCAGCCATGGCGTCCGACGCTCCCGATAGGGTTGGAACGGCCAATTGGCCCATACCTTGGCTCGATTGCTGTCGTTATGTGGTGCACTACAAGGAGAAAAACACAATGGTGATGTGGGGGAAAGTGGCGAGGCAATGGCACGGAGGTGCGCGCGCACGAGCTCACCGAAGCTCACGGTGCTTGGTGCTCAGCTTCCGCGCGCACAGAGGAAGGGGAAAGGAGAGAAGGGAGAGGGAGCGACCAGCTGAGGGCGTTGTGGTCGTCTTGAGGGGTGCCGTGGCCTGACCGGTGGACCCCAAGCCGGCGTACGGCTGCTACTGTAACACCCCTGGGTGTTAAGCATGCATTATCATTTCAAACATAAGCATTCAACATCATTGCATGTCTAACATTGTTTGGTTTGTATCACTTTTCAAATTAGCTTGAAAAACAAATCAATGGAAACCCTAAGTTTAAAATAAATGTTAAAAGTTGGTGTACTTTTTAGAAGTAGCAATTTTAAATAATCTAGAATAAATCAACTTGATTATTGGAGCAAAAATTTGGGATTCAAATCCTCCTCAAATTCTGTTTTAAAAATTTTTCTAAATAAATGAGTTTGATTTTTAAATTAACTTTAAATCTCAAATTTCAAATCTATTGGGAATTTTGAAAAATGTTCTATATGAAAGTTGTAGAGAATAAAATTTTGAACAACTTTTGTTTTGGGACAAAT
>CM039581.1:52577225-52611034 GCA_022457205.1 Saccharum spontaneum | reverse complement strand
TAGGAGTACCACTAGGTGCATCCAAAATGATTTCTGAGCCCATAGTTGTTTGGTGCAAACCATGCACCCATCTTGCGTCAAGATTACCACTATCTCCAAATGGACTAAATCGAGCTTCCACTTGAGCCTCATCACATAGGAGTACCACCGGGTGTGTCCAAAATAATTTCTGAGCTTATGGTATATTTGGCGCAAACCGTGCACCTATGTTGCATCAAGATTACCACTATCTCCAAATGGATTGAATCGAGCTTCCACTTGAGCCTCATCACGTAGGAGTACCACCGGGTGTGTTCAAAATAATTTCTAAGCCTATGGTATATTTGGCGCAAACCATGCACCTATCTTGCATCAAGATTACCACTATCTCCAAATGGATTGAACCGAGCTTGCACTTGAGTCTCGTCACCATGGAGTACCACAGGGTGTGTCCAAAATGATTTCTGAGCCAATAGTATGTTTGGCACAAACCGTGCACCTATCTTGCACTGACACTAACCCTATCTCTAAACAGACCAAAAGGAGATACCACATTAACCACGTCACCTAGTAGTTCCATCGGGTGTGTCCAAAATGATATTTGAACCTCTAGTATGCTCGGTGCAAACCATGCACCTATCTTGCGTCAAGGTTACCACTATCTCCAAATGAGCTGAACTGAGCTTCCACATGAGTCTCGTCACCTAGGATTACCACTGGGTGCATCCAAAATGATTTCTGAGCCTATTGTTGTTTGGTGCAAACCATGCACCTATCTTGCGTCAAGATTACCACAATCTCCAAATGGGCTGAACCGAGCTTCCACTTGAGTCTCGTCACCTAGGAGTACCACTAGGTGCATCCAAAATGATTTCTGAGCCCATAGTTGTTTGGTGCAAACCATACACCCATCTTGCGTCAAGATTACCACTATCTCCAAATGGACTAAATCGAGCTTCCACTTGAGCCTCATCACATAGGAGTACCACCGGGTGTGTCCAAAATAATTTCTGAGCCTATGGTATATTTGGCGCAAACCGTGCACCTATCTTGCATCAAGATTACCACTATCTCCAAATGGATTGAATCGAGCTTCCACTTGAGCCTCATCACGTAGGAGTACCACCGGGTGTGTTCAAAATAATTTCTGAGCCTATGGTATATTTAGCGCAAACCGTGCACCTATCTTGCATCAAGATTACCACTATCTCCAAACGGATTGAACCGAGCTTGCACTTGAGTCTCGTCACCATGGAGTACCACGGGGTGTGTCCAAAATGATTTCTGAGCCAATAGTATGTTTGGCACAAACCGTGCACCTATCTTGCACTGACACTAACCCTATCTCTAAACAGACCAAAAGGAGATACCACATTAACCACGTCACCTAGTAGTTCCATCGGGTGTGTCCAAAATGATATTCGAACCTCTAGTATGCTCGGTGCAAACCATGCAACTATCTTGCGTCAAGGTTACCACTATCTCCAAATGAGCTGAACTGAGCTTCCACATGAGTCTCGTCACCTAGTATTACCACTGGGTGCATCCAAAATGATTTCTGAGCCTATAGTTGTTTGGTGCAAACCATGCACCTATCTTGCGTCAAGATTACCACAACCTCCAAATGGGCTGAACCGAGCTTCCACTTGAGTCTCGTCACCTAGGACTACCACTAGGTGCATCCAAACTGATTTCTGAGCCTATAGTTGTTTGGTGCAAACCGTGCACCTACCTTGCGTCAAGATTACCACTATCTCCAAATGGACTGAATCGAGCTTCCACTTGAGCCTCATCACGTAGGAGTACCACCGGGTGTGTCCAAAACAATTTCTGAGCCTATGGTACATTTGGCGCAAACCGTACACCTATCTTGCATCAAGATTAGCACTATCTCCAAACGGATTGAACCGAGCTTGCACTTGAGTCTCCTCACCAAGGAGTACCACGGGGTGTGTCCAAAACGATTTCTGAGCCAATGGTATGTTTGGCGCAAACTGTGCACCTATCTTGCACTGACACTAACCCTATCTCTAAACGGACCAAAAGGAGATTCCACATTACCCACGTCACCTTGTAGTTCCATCCGGTGCGTCCAAAATGATATTCGAGCCTCTAGTATGCTCGGTGCAAACCATGCACCTATCTTGCGTCAAGATTACCACTATCTCCAAATGGGCTCAACCGAGCTTCCACTTGAGTCTCGTCACCTAGGAGTACCACTAGGTGCATCCAAAATGATTTCTGAGCCTATAGCTGTTTGGTGCAAACCTTGCACCTATCTTGCGTAAAGATTACCACTATCTCCAAATGGACTGAATCGAGCTTCCACTTGAGCCTCATCACCTAGGAGTACCACCAGGTGTGTCCAAAACAATTTCTGAGCCTATAGTTGTTTGGTGCAAACCACGCACCTATCTTGCGTCAAGGTTACCACTATCTCCAAATGGGCTGAACCGAGCTTCCACTTGAGTCTCGTCACCTAGGAGTACCACTAGGTGCATCCAATATGATTTCTGAGCCTATTGTTGTTTGGTGCAAACCATGCACCTATCTTGCGTCAAGATTACCACAATCTCCAAATGGGCTGAACCGAGCTTCCACTTGAGTCTCGTCACCTAGGAGTACCACTAGGTGCATCCAAAATAATTTCTGAGCCTATAGCTGTTTGGTGCAAACCGTGCAACTATCTTGCGTAAAGATTACCACTATCTCCAAATGGACTTAATCGAGCTTCCACTTGAGCCTCATCACCTAGGAGTACCACCGGATGTGTCCAAAACAATTTCTGAGCCTATAGTTGTTTGGTGCAAACCATGCACCTATCTTGCGTCAAGGTTACCACTATCTCCAAATGGGCTGAACCGAGCTTCCACTTGAGTCTCGTCACCTAGGAGTACCACTAGGTGCATCCAATATGATTTCTGAGCCTATAGTTGTTTGGTGCAAACCATGCACCTATCTTGCGTCAAGATTACCACTATCTCCAAATGGGCTGAACCGAGCTTCCACTTGAGTCTCGTCACCTAGGAGTACCACTAGGTGCATCCAAAATGATTTCTGAGCCCATAGTTGTTTGGTGCAAACCATGCACCCATCTTGCGTCAAGATTACCACTATCTCCAAATGGACTAAATCGAGCTTCCACTTGAGCCTCATCACATAGGAGTACCACCGGGTGTGTCCAAAATAATTTCTGAGCCTATGGTATATTTGGCGCAAACCGTGCACCTATCTTGCATCAAGATTACCACTATCTCCAAATGGATTGAATCGAGCATCCACTTGAGCCTCATCACGTAGGAGTACCACCGGGTGTGTTCAAAATAATTTCTGAGCCTATGGTATATTTGGCGCAAACCGTGCACCTATCTTGCATCAAGATTACCACTATCTCCAAACGGATTGAACCGAGCTTGCACTTGAGTCTCGTCACCATGGAGTACCACGGGGTGTGTCCAAAATGATTTCTGAGCCAATCGTATGTTTGGCACAAACCGTGCACCTATCTTGCACTGACACTAACCCTATCTCTAAACAGACCAAAAGGAGATACCACATTAACCACGTCACCTAGTAGTTCCATCGGGTGTGTCCAAAATGATATTCGAACCTCTAGTATGCTCGGTGCAAACCATGCACCTATCTTGCGTCAAGGTTACAACTATCTCCAAATGAGCTGAACTGAGCTTCCACATGGGTCTCGTCACCTAGGATTAGCACTGGGTGCATCCGAAATGATTTCTGAGCCTATAGTTGTTTGGTGCAAACCATGCACCTATCTTGCGTCAAGATTACCACTATCTCCAAATGGGCTGAACCGAGCTTCCACCTGAGTCTCGTCACCTAGGACTACCACTAGGTGCATCCAAACTGATTTCTGAGCCTATAGTTGTTTGGTGCAAACCGTGCACCTACCTTGCGTCAAGATTACCACTATCTCCAAATGGACTAAATCGAGCTTCCACTTGAGCCTCATCACGTAGGAGTACCACCGGGTGTGTCCAAAACAATTTCTGAGCCTATGGTACATTTGGCGCAAACCGTACACCTATCTTGCATCAAGATTAGCACTATCTCCAAACGGATTGAACCGAGCTTGCACTTGAGTCTCCTCACCAAGGAGTACCACGGGGTGTGTCCAAAACGATTTCTGAGCCAATGGTATGTTTGGCGCAAACCGTGCACCTATCTTGCACTGACACTAACCCTATCTCTAAACGGACCAAAAGGAGATTCCACATTACCCACGTCACCTTGTAGTTCCATCCGGTGCGTCCAAAATGATATTCGAGCCTCTAGTATGCTTGGTGCAAACCATGCACCTATCTTGCGTCAAGATTACCACTATCTACAAATGGGCTTAACCGAGCTTCCACTTGAGTCTCGTCACCTAGGAGTACCACTGGGTGCATCCAAAATGATTTCTGAGCCTATAGTTGTTTGGTGCAAACCGTGCACCTATCTTGCGTCAAGATTACCACTATCTCCAAATGGGCTGAACCGAGTTTCCACTTGAGTCTCGTCACCTAGAAGTACCACTAGGTGCATCCAAAATGATTTTTGAGCCGATAGTTGTTGGTGCATACCGTGCACCTATCTTGCGTCAAGATTACCCCTATCTCCAAATGGACTGAATCGAGCTTCCACTTGAGCCTCATCACGTAGGAGTACCACCGGGTGTGTCCAAAACAATTTCTGAGCCTATGGTACATTTGGCGCAAACTGTACACCTATCTTGCATCAAGATTAGCAATATCTCCAAACGGATTGAACCGAGCTTGCACTTGAGTCTCCTCACCAAGGATTACCATGGGGTGTGTCCAAAACGATTTCTGAGCCAATGGTATGTTTGGCGCAAACCGTGCACCTATCTTGCACTGACACTAACCCTATCTCTAAACGGACCAAAAGGAGATTCCACATTACCCACGTCACCTTGTAGTTCCATCCGGTGCGTCCAAAATGATATTCGAGCCTCTAGTATGCTCGGTGCAAACCATGCACCTATCTTGCGTCAAGATTACCACTATCTCCAAATGGGCTCAACCGAGCTTCCACTTGAGTCTCGTCACCTAGGACTACCACTAGGTGCATCCAAACTGATTTCTGAGCCTATAGTTGTTTGGTGCAAACCGTGCACCTACCTTGCGTCAAGATTACCACTATCTCCAAATGGACTGAATCGAGCTTCCACTTGAGCCTCATCACGTAGGAGTACCACCGGGTGTGTCCAAAACAATTTCTGAGCCTATGGTACATTTGGCGCAAACTGTACACCTATCTTGCATCAAGATTAGCAATATCTCCAAACGGATTGAACCGAGCTTGCACTTGAGTCTCCTCACCAAGGATTACCACGGGGTGTGTCCAAAACGATTTCTGAGCCAATGGTATGTTTGGCGCAAACCGTGCACCTATCTTGCACTGACACTAACCCTATCTCTAAACGGACCAAAAGGAGATTCCACATTACCCACGTCACCTTGTAGTTCCATCCGGTGCGTCCAAAATGATATTCGAGCCTCTAGTATGCTCGGTGCAAACCATGCACCTATCTTGCGTCAAGATTACCACTATCTCCAAATGGGCTGAACCGAGCTTCCACTTGAGTCTCGTCACCTAGGAGTACCACTAGGTGCATCCAAAATGATTTCTGAGCCCATAGTTGTTTGGTGCAAACCATGCACCCATCTTGCGTCAAGATTACCACTATCTCCAAATGGACTAAATCGAGCTACCACTTGAGCCTCATCACATAGGAGTACCACCGGGTGTGTCCAAAATAATTTCTGAGCCTATGGTATATTTGGCGCAAACCGTGCACCTATCTTGCATCAAGATTACCACTATCTCCAAATGGATTGAATCGAGCATCCACTTGAGCCTCATCACGTAGGAGTACCACCGGGTGTGTTCAAAATAATTTCTGAGCCTATGGTATATTTGGCGCAAACCGTGCACCTATCTTGCATCAAGATTACCACTATCTCCAAACGGATTGAACCGAGCTTGCACTTGAGTCTCGTCACCATGGAGTACCACGGGGTGTGTCCAAAATGATTTCTGAGCCAATCGTATGTTTGGCACAAACCGTGCACCTATCTTGCACTGACACTAACCCTATCTCTAAACAGACCAAAAGGAGATACCACATTAACCACGTCACCTAGTAGTTCCATCGGGTGTGTCCAAAATGATATTCGAACCTCTAGTATGCTCGGTGCAAACCATGCACCTATCTTGCGTCAAGGTTACAACTATCTCCAAATGAGCTGAACTGAGCTTCCACATGGGTCTCGTCACCTAGGATTAGCACTGGGTGCATCCGAAATGATTTCTGAGCCTATAGTTGTTTGGTGCAAACCATGCACCTATCTTGCGTCAAGATTACCACTATCTCCAAATGGGCTGAACCGAGCTTCCACTTGAGTCTCGTCACCTAGGACTACCACTAGGTGCATCCAAACTGATTTCTGAGCCTATAGTTGTTTGGTGCAAACCGTGCACCTACCTTGCGTCAAGATTACCACTATCTCCAAATGGACTGAATCGAGCTTCCACTTGAGCCTCATCACGTAGGAGTACCACCGGGTGTGTCCAAAACAATTTCTGAGCCTATGGTACATTTGGCGCAAACCGTACACCTATCTTGCATCAAGATTAGCACTATCTCCAAACGGATTGAACCGAGCTTGCACTTGAGTCTCCTCACCAAGGAGTACCACGGGGTGTGTCCAAAACGATTTCTGAGCCAATGGTATGTTTGGCGCAAACCGTGCACCTATCTTGCACTGACACTAACCCTATCTCTAAACGGACCAAAAGGAGATTCCACATTACCCACGTCACCTTGTAGTTCCATCCGGTGCGTCCAAAATGATATTCGAGCCTCTAGTATGCTTGGTGCAAACCATGCACCTATCTTGCGTCAAGATTACCACTATCTACAAATGGGCTGAACCGAGCTTCCACTTGAGTCTCGTCACCTAGGAGTACCACTGGGTGCATCCAAAATGATTTCTGAGCCTATAGTTGTTTGGTGCAAACCGTGCACCTATCTTGCGTCAAGATTACCACTATCTCCAAATGGGCTGAACCGAGTTTCCACTTGAGTCTCGTCACCTAGAAGTACCACTAGGTGCATCCAAAATGATTTTTGAGTCGATAGTTGTTGGTGCAAACCGTGCACCTATCTTGCGTCAAGATTACCCCTATCTCCAAATGGACTGAATCGAGCTTCCACTTGAGCCTCATCACGTAGGAGTACCACCGGGTGTGTCCAAAACAATTTCTGAGCCTATGGTACATTTGGCGCAAACTGTACACCTATCTTGCATCAAGATTAGCAATATCTCCAAACGGATTGAACCGAGCTTGCACTTGAGTCTCCTCACCAAGGATTACCACGGGGTGTGTCCAAAACGATTTCTGAGCCAATGGTATGTTTGGCGCAAACCGTGCACCTATCTTGCACTGACACTAACCCTATCTCTAAACGGACCAAAAGGAGATTCCACATTACCCACGTCACCTTGTAGTTCCATCCGGTGCGTCCAAAATGATATTCGAGCCTCTAGTATGCTCGGTGCAAACCATGCACCTATCTTGCGTCAAGATTACCACTATCTCCAAATGGGCTCAACCGAGCTTCCACTTGAGTCTCGTCACCTAGGAGTACCACTAGGTGCATCCAAAATGATTTCTGAGCCCATAGTTGTTTGGTGCAAACCATGCACCCATCTTGCGTCAAGATTACCACTATCTCCAAATGGACTAAATCGAGCTTCCACTTGAGCCTCATCACATAGGAGTACCACCGGGTGTGTCCAAAATAATTTCTGAGCTTATGGTATATTTGGCGCAAACCGTGCACCTATCTTGCATCAATATTACCACTATCTCCAAATGGATTGAATCGAGCTTCCACTTGAGCCTCATCACGTAGGAGTACCACCGGGTGTGTTCAAAATAATTTCTGAGCCTATGGTATATTTGGCGCAAACCGTGCACCTATCTTGCATCAAGATTACCACTATCTCCAAATGGATTGAACCGAGCTTGCACTTGAGTCTCGTCACCATGGAGTACCACAGGGTGTGTCCAAAATGATTTCTGAGCCAATAGTATGTTTGGCACAAACCGTGCACCTATCTTGCACTGACACTAACCCTATCTCTAAACAGACCAAAAGTTGATACCACATTAACCACGTCACCTAGTAGTTCCATCGGGTGTGTCCAAAATGATATTCGAACCTCTAGTATGCTCGGTGCAAACCATGCACCTATCTTGCGTCAAGGTTACCACTATCTCCAAATGAGCTGAACTGAGCTTCCACATGAGTCTCGTCACCTAGGATTACCACTGGGTGCATCCAAAATGATTTCTGAGCCTATTGTTGTTTGGTGCAAACCATGCACCTATCTTGCGTCAAGATTACCACAATCTCCAAATGGGCTGAACCGAGCTTCCACTTGAGTCTCGTCACCTAGGAGTACCACTAGGTGCATCCAAAATGCTTTCTGAGCCCATAGTTGTTTGGTGCAAACCATGCACCCATCTTGCGTCAAGATTACCACTATCTCCAAATGGACTAAATCGAGCTTCCACTTGAGCCTCATCACATAGGAGTACCACCGGGTGTGTCCAAAATAATTTCTGAGCCTATGGTATATTTGGCGCAAACCGTGCACCTATCTTGCATCAAGATTACCACTATCTCCAAATGGATTGAATCGAGCTTCCACTTGAGCCTCATCACGTAGGAGTACCACCGGGTGTGTTCAAAATAATTTCTGAGCCTATGGTATATTTGGCGCAAACCGTGCACCTATCTTGCATCAAGATTACCACTATCTCCAAACGGATTGAACCGAGCTTGCACTTGAGTCTCGTCACCATGGAGTACCACGGGGTGTGTCCAAAATGATTTCTGAGCCAATAGTATGTTTGGCACAAACCGTGCACCTATCTTGCACTGACACTAACCCTATCTCTAAACAGACCAAAAGGAGATACCACATTAACCACGTCACCTTGTAGTTCCATCGGGTGTGTCCAAAATGATATTCGAACCTCTAGTATGCTCGGTGCAAACCATGCGCCTATCTTGCATCAAGGTTACCACTATCTCCAAATGAGCTGAACTGAGCTTCCACATGAGTCTCGTCACCTAGGATTACCACTGGGTGCATCCAAAATGATTTCTGAGCCTATAGTTGTTTGGTGCAAACCATGCACCTATCTTGCGTCAAGATTACCACAATCTCCAAATGGGCTGAACCGAGCTTCCACTTGAGTCTCGTCACCTAGGACTACCACTAGGTGCATCCAAACTGATTTCTGAGCCTATAGTTGTTTGGTGCAAACCGTGCACCTACCTTGCGTCAAGATTACCACTATCTCCAAATGGACTGAATCGAGCTTCCACTTGAGCCTCATCACGTAGGAGTACCACCGGGTGTGTCCAAAACAATTTCTGAGCCTATGGTACATTTGGCGCAAACCGTACACCTATCTTGCATCAAGATTAGCACTATCTCCAAACGGATTGAACCGAGCTTGCACTTGAGTCTCCTCACCAAGGAGTACCACGGGGTGTGTCCAAAACGATTTCTGAGCCAATGGTATGTTTGGCGCAAACTGTGCACCTATCTTGCACTGACACTAACCCTATCTCTAAACGGACCAAAAGGAGATTCCACATTACCCACGTCACCTTGTAGTTCCATCCGGTGCGTCCAAAATGATATTCGAGCCTCTAGTATGCTCGGTGCAAACCATGCACCTATCTTGCGTCAAGATTACCACTATCTCCAAATGGGCTCAACCGAGCTTCCACTTGAGTCTCGTCACCTAGGAGTACCACTAGGTGCATCCAAAATGATTTCTGAGCCTATAGCTGTTTGGTGCAAACCTTGCACCTATCTTGCGTAAAGATTACCACTATCTCCAAATGGACTGAATCGAGCTTCCACTTGAGCCTCATCACCTAGGAGTACCACCAGGTGTGTCCAAAACAATTTCTGAGCCTATAGTTGTTTGGTGCAAACCATGCACCTATCTTGCGTCAAGGTTACCACTATCTCCAAATGGGCTGAACCGAGCTTCCACTTGAGTCTCGTCACCTAGGAGTACCACTAGGTGCATCCAATATGATTTCTGAGCCTATTGTTGTTTGGTGCAAACCATGCACCTATCTTGCGTCAAGATTACCACAATCTCCAAATGGGCTGAATCGAGCTTCCACTTGAGTCTCGTCACCTAAGAGTACCACTAGGTGCATCCAAAATAATTTCTGAGCCTATAGCTGTTTGGTGCAAACCGTGCAACTATCTTGCGTAAAGATTACCACTATCTCCAAATGGACTTAATCGAGCTTCCACTTGAGCCTCATCACCTAGGAGTACCACCGGATGTGTCCAAAACAATTTCTGAGCCTATAGTTGTTTGGTGCAAACCATGCACCTATCTTGCGTCAAGGTTACCACTATCTCCAAATGGGCTGAACCGAGCTTCCACTTGAGTCTCGTCACCTAGGAGTACCACTAGGTGCATCCAATATGATTTCTGAGCCTATAGTTGTTTGGTGCAAACCATGCACCTATCTTGCGTCAAGATTACCACTATCTCCAAATGGGCTGAACCGAGCTTCCACTTGAGTCTCGTCACCTAGGAGTACCACTAGGTGCATCCAAAATGATTTCTGAGCCCATAGTTGTTTGGTGCAAACCATGCACCCATCTTGCGTCAAGATTACCACTATCTCCAAATGGACTAAATCGAGCTTCCACTTGAGCCTCATCACATAGGAGTACCACCGGGTGTGTCCAAAATAATTTCTGAGCCTATGGTATATTTGGCGCAAACCGTGCACCTGTCTTGCATCAAGATTACCACTATCTCCAAATGGATTGAATCGAGCATCCACTTGAGCCTCATCACGTAGGAGTACCACAGGGTGTGTTCAAAATAATTTCTGAGCCTATGGTATATTTGGCGCAAACCGTGCACCTATCTTGCATCAAGATTACCACTATCTCCAAACGGATTGAACCGAGCTTGCACTTGAGTCTCGTCACCATGGAGTACCACGGGGTGTGTCCAAAATGGTTTCTGAGCCAATAGTATGTTTGGCACAAACCCCTATCTTGCACTGACACTAACCCTATCTCTAAACAGACCAAAAGGAGATACCACATTAACCACGTCACCTAGTAGTTCCATCGGGTGTGTCCAAAATGATATTCGAACCTCTAGTATGCTCGGTGCAAACCATGCACCTATCTTGCGTCAAGGTTACCACTATCTCCAAATGAGCTGAACTGAGCTTCCACATGGGTCTCGTCACCTAGGATTAGCACTGGGTGCATCCGAAATGATTTCTGAGCCTATAGTTGTTTGGTGCAAACCATGCACCTATCTTGCGTCAAGATTACCACTATCTCCAAATGGGCTGAACCGAGCTTCCACTTGAGTCTCGTCACCTAGGACTACCACTAGGTGCATCCAAACTGATTTCTGAGCCTATAGTTGTTTGGTGCAAACCGTGCACCTACCTTGCGTCAAGATTGCCACTATCTCCAAATGGACTGAATCGAGCTTCCACTTGAGCCTCATCACGTAGGAGTACCACCGGGTGTGTCCAAAACAATTTCTGAGCCTATGGTACATTTGGCGCAAACCGTACACCTATCTTGCATCAAGATTAGCACTATCTCCAAACAGATTGAACCGAGCTTGCACTTGAGTCTCCTCACCAAGGAGTACCACGGGGTGTGTCCAAAACGATTTCTGAGCCAATGGTATGTTTGGCGCAAACCGTGCACCTATCTTGCACTGACACTAACCCTATCTCTAAACGGACCAAAAGGAGATTCCACATTACCCACGTCACCTTGTAGTTCCATCCGGTGCGTCCAAAATGATATTTGAGCCTCTAGTATGCTTGGTGCAAACCATGCACCTATCTTGCGTCAAGATTACCACTATCTACAAATGGGCTGAACCGAGCTTCCACTTGAGTCTCGTCACCTAGGAGTACCACTGGGTGCATCCAAAATGATTTCTGAGCCTATAGTTGTTTGGTGCAAACCGTGCACCTATCTTGCGTCAAGATTACCACTATCTCCAAATGGGCTGAACCGAGTTTCCACTTGAGTCTCGTCACCTAGAAGTACCACTAGGTGCATCCAAAATGATTTTTGAGCCGATAGTTGTTGGTGCAAACCGTGCACCTATCTTGCGTCAAGATTACCCCTATCTCCAAATGGACTGAATCGAGCTTCCACTTGAGCCTCATCACGTAGGAGTACCACCGGGTGTGTCCAAAACAATTTCTGAGCCTATGGTACATTTGGCGCAAACCGTACACCTATCTTGCATCAAGATTAGCACTATCTCCAAACGGATTGAACCGAGCTTGCACTTGAGTCTCCTCACCAAGGATTACCACGGGGTGTGTCCAAAACGATTTCTGAGCCAATGGTATGTTTGGCGCAAACCGTGCACCTATCTTGCACTGACACTAACCCTATCTCTAAACGGACCAAAAGGAGATTCCACATTACCCACGTCACCTTGTAGTTCCATCCGGTGCGTCCAAAATGATATTCGAGCCTCTAGTATGCTCGGTGCAAACCATGCACCTATCTTGCGTCAAGATTACCACTATCTCCAAATGGGCTCAACCGAGCTTCCACTTGAGTCTCGTCACCTAGGAGTACCACTAGGTGCATCCAAAATGATTTCTGAGCCTATAGCTGTTTGGTGCAAACCGTGCACCTATCTTGCGTAAAGATTACCACTATCTCCAAATGGACTGAATCGAGCTTCCACTTGAGCCTCATCACCTAGGAGTACCACCAGGTGTGTCCAAAACAATTTCTGACCCTATAGTTGTTTGGTGCAAACCATGCACCTATCTTGCGTCAAGGTTACCACTATCTCCACATGTGTTGAACCGAGCTTCCACTTGAGTCTCGTCCCCGAGGAGTACCACTGGGTGCATCCAATATGATTTCTGAGCCTATTGTTGTTTGGTGCAAACCATGCACCTATTTTGCGTCAAGATTACCACTTTCTCCAAATGGGCTGAACCGAGCTTCCACTTGAGTCTCGTCACCTAGGAGTACCACTAGGTGCATCCAAAATGATTTCTGAGCCTAGAGTTGTTTGGTGCAAACCATGCACCTATCTTGCGTCAAGATTACCACTATCTCCAAATGGGCTGAACCGAGCTTCCACTTGAGTCTCGTCACCTAGGACTACCACTAGGTGCATCCAAACTGATTTCTGAGCCTATAGTTGTTTGGTGCAAACCGTGCACCTACCTTGCGTCAAGATTACCACTATCTCCAAATGGACTGAATCGAGCTTCCACTTGAGCCTCATCACGTAGGAGTACCACCGGGTGTGTCCAAAACAATTTCTGAGCCTATGGTACATTTGGCGCAAACCGTACACCTATCTTGCATCAAGATTAGCACTATCTCCAAACGGATTGAACCGAGCTTGCACTTGAGTCTCCTCACCAAGGAGTACCACGGGGTGTGTCCAAAACGATTTCTGAGCCAATGGTATGTTTGGCGCAAACCGTGCACCTATCTTGCACTGACACTAACCCTATCTCTAAACGGACCAAAAGGAGATTCCACATTACCCACGTCACCTTGTAGTTCCATCCGGTGCGTCCAAAATGATATTTGAGCCTCTAGTATGCTTGGTGCAAACCATGCACCTATCTTGCGTCAAGATTACCACTATCTACAAATGGGCTGAACCGAGCTTCCACTTGAGTCTCGTCACCTAGGAGTACCACTGGGTGCATCCAAAATGATTTCTGAGCCTATAGTTGTTTGGTGCAAACCGTGCACCTATCTTGCGTCAAGATTACCACTATCTCCAAATGGGCTGAACCGAGTTTCCACTTGAGTCTCGTCACCTAGAAGTACCACTAGGTGCATCCAAAATGATTTTTGAGCCGATAGTTGTTGGTGCAAACCGTGCACCTATCTTGCGTCAAGATTACCCCTATCTCCAAATGGACTGAATCGAGCTTCCACTTGAGCCTCATCACGTAGGAGTACCACCGGGTGTGTCCAAAACAATTTCTGAGCCTATGGTACATTTGGCGCAAACCGTACACCTATCTTGCATCAAGATTAGCACTATCTCCAAACGGATTGAACCGAGCTTGCACTTGAGTCTCCTCACCAAGGATTACCACGGGGTGTGTCCAAAACGATTTCTGAGCCAATGGTATGTTTGGCGCAAACCGTGCACCTATCTTGCACTGACACTAACCCTATCTCTAAACGGACCAAAAGGAGATTCCACATTACCCACGTCACCTTGTAGTTCCATCCGGTGCGTCCAAAATGATATTCGAGCCTCTAGTATGCTCGGTGCAAACCATGCACCTATCTTGCGTCAAGATTACCACTATCTCCAAATGGGCTCAACCGAGCTTCCACTTGAGTCTCGTCACCTAGGAGTACCACTAGGTGCATCCAAAATGATTTCTGAGCCTATAGCTGTTTGGTGCAAACCGTGCACCTATCTTGCGTAAAGATTACCACTATCTCCAAATGGACTGAATCGAGCTTCCACTTGAGCCTCATCACCTAGGAGTACCACCAGGTGTGTCCAAAACAATTTCTGACCCTATAGTTGTTTGGTGCAAACCATGCACCTATCTTGCGTCAAGGTTACCACTATCTCCACATGTGTTGAACCGAGCTTCCACTTGAGTCTCGTCCCCGAGGAGTACCACTGGGTGCATCCAATATGATTTCTGAGCCTATTGTTGTTTGGTGCAAACCATGCACCTATTTTGCGTCAAGATTACCACTTTGTCCAAATGGGCTGAACCGAGCTTCCACTTGAGTCTCGTCACCTAGGAGTACCACTAGGTGCATCCAAAATGATTTCTGAGCCTATAGTTGTTTGGTGCAAACCATGCACCTATCTTGCGTCATGATTACCACTATCTCCAAATGGGCTGAACCGAGCTTCAACTTGAGTCTCGTCACCTAGGACTACCACTAGGTGCATCCAAAATGATTTCTGAGCCTAGAGTTGTTTGGTGCAAACCGTGCACCTACCTTGCGTCAAGATTACCACTATCTCCAAATGGACTGAATCAAGCTTCCACTTGAGCCTCATCACATAGGAGTACCACCGGGTGTGTCCAAAACAATTTCTGAGCCTATGGTATATTTGGCGCAAACCGTAAACCTATCTTGTATCAAGATTAGCACTATCTCCAAACGGATTGAACCGAGCTTGCACTTGAGTCTCCTCACCAAGGAGTACCACGGGGTGTGTCCAAAACGATTTCTGAGCCAATGGTATGTTTGGCGCAAACCGTGCACCTATCTTGCACTGACACTAACCCTATCTCTAAACGGACCAAAAGGAGATTCCACATTACCCACGTCACCTTGTAGTTCCATCCGGTGCGTCCAAAATGATATTTGAGCCTCTAGTATGCTTGGTGCAAACCATGCACCTATCTTGCATCAAGATTACCACTATCTACAAATGGGCTGAACCGAGCTTCCACTTGAGTCTCGTCACCTAGGAGTACCACTGGGTGCATCCAAAATGATTTCTGAGCCTATAGTTGTTTGGTGCAAACCGTGCACCTATCTTGCGTCAAGATTACCACTATCTCCAAATGGGCTGAACCGAGTTTCCACTTGAGTCTCGTCACCTAGAAGTACCACTAGGTGCATCCAAAATGATTTTTGAGCCGATAGTTGTTGGTGCAAACCGTGCACCTATCTTGCGTCAAGATTACCCCTATCTCCAAATGGACTGAATCGAGCTTCCACTTGAGCCTCATCACGTAGGAGTACCACCGGGTGTGTCCAAAACAATTTCTGAGCCTATGGTACATTTGGCGCAAACCGTACACCTATCTTGCATCAAGATTAGCACTATCTCCAAACGGATTGAACCGAGCTTGCACTTGAGTCTCCTCACCAAGGATTACCACGGGGTGTGTCCAAAACGATTTCTGAGCCAATGGTATGTTTGGCGCAAACCGTGCACCTATCTTGCACTGACACTAACCCTATCTCTAAACGGACCAAAAGGAGATTCCACATTACCCACGTCACCTTGTAGTTCCATCCGGTGCGTCCAAAATGATATTCGAGCCTCTAGTATGCTCGGTGCAAACCATGCACCTATCTTGCGTCAAGATTACCACTATCTCCAAATGGGCTCAACCGAGCTTCCACTTGAGTCTCGTCACCTAGGAGTACCACTAGGTGCATCCAAAATGATTTCTGAGCCTATAGCTGTTTGGTGCAAACCGTGCACCTATCTTGCGTAAAGATTACCACTATCTCCAAATGGACTGAATCGAGCTTCCACTTGAGCCTCATCACCTAGGAGTACCATCAGGTGTGTCCAAAACAATTTCTGACCCTATAGTTGTTTGGTGCAAACCATGCACCTATCTTGCGTCAAGGTTACCACTATCTCCACATGTGTTGAACCGAGCTTCCACTTGAGTCTCGTCACCGAGGAGTACCACTGGGTGCAACCAATATGATTTCTGAGCCTATTGTTGTTTGGTGCAAACCATGCACCTATTTTGCGTCAAGATTACCACTATCTCCAAATGGGCTGAACCGAGCTTCCACTTGAGTCTCGTCACCTAGGAGTACCACTAGGTGCATCCAAAATGATTTCTGAGCCTATAGGTGTTTGGTGCAAACCATGCACCTATCTTGCGTCAAGATTACCACTATCTCCAAATGGGCTGAACCGAGCTTCAACTTGAGTCTCGTCACCTAGGACTAGCACTAGGTGCATCCAAAATGATTTCTGAGCCTAGAGTTGTTTGGTGCAAACCGTGCACCTACCTTGCGTCAAGATTACCACTATCTCCAAATGGACTGAATCAAGCTTCCACTTGAGCCTCATCACATAGGAGTACCACCGGGTGTGTCCAAAACAATTTCTGAGCCTATGGTATATTTGGCGCAAACCGTAAACCTATCTTGTATCAAGATTAGCACTATCTCCAAACGGATTGAACCGAGCTTGCACTTGAGTCTCGTCACCAAGGAGTACCACGGGGTGTGTCCAAAACGATTTCTGAGCCAATGGTATGTTTGGCGCAAACCGTGCACCTATCTTGCACTGACACTAACCCTATCTCTAAATGGACTAAAAGGAGATTCCACATTACCCACGTCACCTTGTAGTTCCATCCGGTGCGTCCAAAATAATATTCGAGCCTCTAGTATGCTCAGTGCAAACCATGCACCTATCTTGCGTCAAGATTACCACTATCTCCAAATGGGCTGAACCGAGCTTCCACTTGAGTCTCGTCACCTAGGAGTACCACTAGGTGCATCCAAAATGATTTCTGAGCCTATAGCTGTTTGGTGCAAACCGTGCACCTATCTTGCGTAAAGATTACCACTATCTCCAAATGGACTTAATCGAGCTTCCACTCGAGCCTCATCGCCTAGGAGTACCACCGGGTGTGTTCAAAATAATTTCTGAGCCTATAGTTGTTTGGTGCAAACCATGCATCTATCTTGCGTCAAGGTTACCACTATCTCCAAATGGGCTGAACCGAGCTTCCACTTGAGTCTCGTCACCTAGGAGTACCACTGGGTGCATCCAATATGATTTCTAAGCCTATAGTTGTTTGGTGCAAACCATGCACCTATCTTGCGTCCAGATTACCACTATCTCCAAATGGGCTGAACCGAGCTTCCACTTGAGTCTCGTCACCTAGGAGTACCACTAGGTGCATCTAAAATGATTTCTGAGCCCATAGTTGTTTGGTGCAAACCATGCACCCATCTTGCGTCAAGATTACCACTATCTCCAAATAGACTAAATCGAGCTTCCACTTGAGCCTCATCACATAGGAGTACCACCGGGTGTGTCTAAAATAATTTCTGAGCCTATGGTATATTTGGCGCAAACCGTGCACCTATCTTGCATCAAGATTACCACTATCTCCAAATGCATTGAATCGAGCTTCCACTTGAGTCTCATCACGTAGGAGTACCACCGGGTGTGTTCAAAACAATTTCTGAGCCTATGGTATATTTGGCGCAAACCGTGCACCTATCTTGCATCAAGATTACCACTATCTCCAAACGGATTGAACCGAGCTTGCACTTGAGTCTCGTCACCATGGAGTACCACGGGGTGTGTCCAAAATGATTTCTGAGCTAATGGTATGTTTGGCACAAACCGTGCACCTATCTTGTACTGACACTAACCCTATCTCTAAACAGACCAAAAGGAGATACCACATTAACCACGTCACCTAGTAGTTCCATCGGGTGTGTCCAAAATGATATTCGAACCTCTAGTATGCTCGGTGCAAACCATGCACATATCTTGCGTCAAGGTTACCACTATCTCCAAATGAGCTGAACCGAGCTTCCACATGAGTCTTGTCACCTAGGAGTACCACTGAGTGCATCCAAAATGATTTCTGAGCCTATAGTTGTTTGTTGCAAACCATGCACCTATCTTGCGTCAAGATTACCACTATCTCCAAATGGGCTGAACCGAGCTTCCACTTGAGTCTTGTCACCTAGGACTACCACTAGGTGCATCCAAAATGATTTCTGAGCCTATTGTTGTTTGGTGCAAACCGTGCACCTACCTTGCGTCAAGATTACCACTATCTCCAAATGGACTGAATCGAGCTTCCACTTGAGCCCCATCACGTAGGAGTACCACCGGGTGTGTCCAAAACAATTTCTGAGCCTATGGTATATTTGGCGCAAACCATAAACCTATCTTGTATCAAGATTAGCACTATCTCCAAACGGATTGAACCGAGCTTGCACTTGAGTCTCGTCACCAAGGAGTACCACGGGGTGTGTCCAAAACGATTTCTGAGCCAATGGTATGTTTGGCGCAAACCGTGCACCTATCTTGCACTGACACTAACCCTATCTCTAAATGGACTAAAAGGAGATTCCACATTACCCACGTCACCTTGTAGTTCCATCCGGTGCGTCCAAAATAATATTCGAGCCTCTAGTATGCTCGGTGCAAACCATGCACCTATCTTGCGTCAAGATTACCACTATCTCCAAATGGGCTGAACCGAGCTTCCACTTGAGTCTTGTCACCTAGGAGTACCACTAGGTGCTTCCAAAATGATTTCTGAGCCTATAGCTGTTTGGTGCAAACCGTGCACCTATCTTGCGTAAAGATTACCACTATCTCCAAATGGACTGAATCGAGCTTCCACTTGAGCCTCATCACCTAGGAGTACCACCGGGTGTGTCCAAAACAATTTCTGAGCCTATAGTTGTTTGGTGCAAACCATGCACCTATCTTGCGTCAAGGTTACCACTATCTCCAAATGGGCTGAACCGAGCTTCCACTTGAGTCTCGTCACCTAGGAGTACCACTGGGTGCATCCAATATGATTTCTGAGCCTATAGTTGTTTGGTGCAAACCATGCAACTATCTTGCGTCAAGATTACCACTATCTCCAAATGGGCCGAACCGAGCTTCCACTTGAGTCTCGTCACCTAGGAGTACCACTAGGTGCATCCAAAATGATTTCTGAGCCCATAGTTGTTTGGTGCAAACCGTGCACCCATCTTGCGTCAAGATTACCACTATCTCCAAATGGACTAAATCGAGCTTCCACTTGAGCCTCATCACATAGGAGTACCACCGGGTGTGTCCAAAATAATTTCTGAGCCTATGGTATATTTGGCGCAAACCGTGCACCTATCTTGCATCAAGATTACCACTATCTCCAAATGGATTGAATCGAGCATCCACTTGAGCCTCATCACGTAGGAGTACCACCGGGTGTGTTCAAAATAATTTCTGAGCCTATGGTATATTTGGCGCAAACCGTGCACCTATCTTGCATCAAGATTACCACTATCTCCAAACGGATTGAACCGAGCTTGCACTTGAGTCTCGTCACCATGGAGTACCACGGGGTGTGTCCAAAATGATTTCTGAGCCAATAGTATGTTTGGCACAAACCGTGCACCTATCTTGCACTGACACTAACCCTATCTCTAAACAGACCAAAAGGAGATACCACATTAACCACGTCACCTAGTAGTTCCATCGGGTGTGTCCAAAATGATATTCGAACCTCTAGTATGCTCGGTGCAAACCATGCACCTATCTTGCGTCAAGGTTACCACTATCTCCAAATGAGCTGAACTGAGCTTCCACATGGGTCTCGTCACCTAGGATTAGCACTGGGTGCATCCGAAATGATTTCTGAGCCTATAGTTGTTTGGTGCAAACCATGCACCTATCTTGCGTCAAGATTACCACTATCTCCAAATGGGCTGAACCGAGTTTCCACTTGAGTCTCGTCGCCTAGAAGTACCACTAGGTGCATCCAAAATGATTTTTGAGCCGATAGTTGTTGGTGCAAACCGTGCACCTATCTTGCGTCAAGATTACCCCTATCTCCAAATGGACTGAATCGAGCTTCCACTTGTGCCTCATCACGTAGGAGTACCACCGGGTGTGTCCAAAACAATTTCTGAGCCTATGGTACATTTGGCGCAAACCGTACACCTATCTTGCATCAAGATTAGCACTATCTCCAAACGGATTGAACCGAGCTTGCACTTGAGTCTCCTCACCAAGGAGTACCACGGGGTGTGTCCAAAACGATTTCTGAGCCAATGGTATGTTTGGCGCAAACCGTGCACCTATCTTGCACTGACACTAACCCTATCTCTAAATGGACTAAAAGGAGATTCCACATTACCCACGTCACCTTGTAGTTCCATCCGGTGCGTCCAAAATAATATTCGAGCCTCTAGTATGCTCGGTGCAAACCATGCACCTATCTTGCGTCAAGATTACCACTATCTCCAAATGGGCTGAACCGAGCTTCCACTTGAGTCTTGTCACCTAGGAGTACCACTAGGTGCATCCAAAATGATTTCTGAGCCTATAGCTGTTTGGTGCAAACCGTGCACCTATCTTGCGTAA
The DNA here is from genome assembly GCA_022457205.1 of Saccharum spontaneum. Taxonomy (NCBI): domain Eukaryota; kingdom Viridiplantae; phylum Streptophyta; class Magnoliopsida; order Poales; family Poaceae; genus Saccharum; species Saccharum spontaneum. The sequence continues at coordinate 52,590,073 of CM039581.1, read as the reverse complement.
AGATTACCACTATCTCCAAATGGACTGAATCGAGCTTCCACTTGAGCCTCATCACCTAGGAGTACCACCGGGTGTGTCCAAAACAATTTCTGAGGCTATAGTTGTTTGGTGCAAACCATGCACCTATCTTGCGTCAAGGTTACCACTATCTCCAAATGGGCTGAACCGAGCTTCCACTTGAGTCTCGTCACCTAGGAGTACCACTGGGTGCATCCAATATGATTTCTGAGCCTATAGTTGTTTGGTGCAAACCATGCAACTATCTTGCGTCAAGATTACCACTATCTCCAAATGGGCTGAACCGAGCTTCCACTTGAGTCTCGTCACCTAGGAGTACCACTAGGTGCATCCAAAATGATTTCTGAGCCCATAGTTGTTTGGTGCAAACCGTGCACCCATCTTGCGTCAAGATTACCACTATCTCCAAATGGACTAAATCGAGCTTCCACTTGAGCCTCATCACATAGGAGTACCACCGGGTGTGTCCAAAATAATTTCTGAGCCTATGGTATATTTGGCGCAAACCGTGCACCTATCTTGCATCAAGATTACCACTATCTCCAAATGGATTGAATCGAGCATCCACTTGAGCCTCATCACGTAGGAGTACCACCGGGTGTGTTCAAAATAATTTCTGAGCCTATGGTATATTTGGCGCAAACCGTGCACCTATCTTGCATCAAGATTACCACTATCTCCAAACGGATTGAACCGAGCTTGCACTTGAGTCTCGTCACCATGGAGTACCACGGGGTGTGTCCAAAATGATTTCTGAGCCAATAGTATGTTTGGCACAAACCGTGCACCTATCTTGCACTGACACTAACCCTGTCTCTAAACAGACCAAAAGGAGATACCACATTAACCACGTCACCTAGTAGTTCCATCGGGTGTGTCCAAAATGATATTCGAACCTCTAGTATGCTCGGTGCAAACCATGCACCTATCTTGCGTCAAGGTTACCACTATCTCCAAATGAGCTGAACTGAGCTTCCACATGAGTCTCGTCACCTAGGATTACCACTGGGTGCATCCAAAATGATTTCTGAGCCTATAGTTGTTTGGTGCAAACCATGCACCTATCTTGCGTCAAGATTACCACTATCTCCAAATGGGCTGAACCGAGCTTCCACTTGAGTCTCGTCACCTAGGACTACCACTAGGTGCATCCAAACTGATTTCTGAGCCTATAGTTGTTTGGTGCAAACCGTGCACCTACCTTGCGTCAAGATTACCACTATCTCCAAATGGACTGAATCGAGCTTCCACTTGAGCCTCATCACGTAGGAGTACCACCGGGTGTGTCCAAAACAATTTCTGAGCCTATGGTACATTTGGCGCAAACCGTACACCTATCTTGCATCAAGATTAGCACTATCTCCAAACGGATTGAACCGAGCTTGCACTTGAGTCTCCTCACCAAGGAGTACCACGGGGTGTGTCCAAAACGATTTCTGAGCCAATGGTATGTTTGGCGCAAACCGTGCACCTATCTTGCACTGACACTAACCCTATCTCTAAACGGACCAAAAGGAGATTCCACATTACCCACGTCACCTTGTAGTTCCATCCGGTGCGTCCAAAATGATATTCGAGCCTCTAGTATGCTTGGTGCAAACCATGCACCTATCTTGCGTCAAGATTACCACTATCTACAAATGGGCTGAACCGAGCTTCCACTTGAGTCTCGTCACCTAGGAGTACCACTGGGTGCATCCAAAATGATTTCTGAGCCTATAGTTGTTTGGTGCAAACCGTGCACCTATCTTGCGTCAAGATTACCACTATCTCCAAATGGGCTGAACCGAGCTTCCACTTGAGTCTCGTCACCTAGGACTACCACTAGGTGCATCCAAAATGATTTTTGAGCCGATAGTTGTTGGTGCAAACCGTGCACCTATCTTGCGTCAAGATTACCCCTATCTCCAAATGGACTGAATCGAGCTTCCACTTGAGCCTCATCACGTAGGAGTACCACCGGGTGTGTCCAAAACAATTTCTGAGCCTATGGTACATTTGGCGCAAACCGTACACCTATCTTGCATCAAGATTAGCACTATCTCCAAACGGATTGAACCGAGCTTGCACTTGAGTCTCCTCACCAAGGAGTACCACGGGGTGTGTCCAAAACGATTTCTGAGCCAATGGTATGTTTGGCGCAAACCGTGCACCTATCTTGCACTGACACTAACCCTATCTCTAAACGGACCAAAAGGAGATTCCACATTACCCACGTCACCTTGTAGTTCCATCCGGTGCGTCCAAAATGATATTCGAGCCTCTAGTATGCTCGGTGCAAACCATGCACCTATCTTGCGTCAAGATTACCACCATCTCCAAATGGGCTCAACCGAGCTTCCACTTGAGTCTCGTCACCTAGGAGTACCACTAGGTGCATCCAAAATGATTTCTAAGCCTATAGCTGTTTGGTGCAAACCGTGCACCTATCTTGCGTAAAGATTACCAGTATCTCCAAATGGACAGAATCGAGCTTCCACTTGAGCCTCATCACCTAGGAGTACCACCAGGTGTGTCCAAAACAATTTCTGACCCTATAGTTGTTTGGTGCAAACAATGCACCTATCTTGCGTCAAGGTTACCACTATCTCCACATGTGTTGAACCGAGCTTCCACTTGTGTCTCGTCACCTAGGAGTACCACTGGGTGCATCCAATATGATTTCTGAGCCTATTGTTGTTTGGTGCAAACCATGCACCTATTTTGCGTCAAGATTACCACTATCTCCAAATGGGCTGAACCGAGCTTCCACTTGAGTCTCGTCACCTAGGAGTACCACTAGGTGCATCCAAAATGATTTCTGAGCCTATAGTTGTTTGGTGCAAACCATGCACCTATCTTGCGTCAAGATTACCACTATCTCCAAATGGGCTGAACCGAGCTTCCACTTGAGTCTCGTCACCTAGGACTACCACTAGGTGCATCCAAAATGATTTCTGAGCCTATAGTTGTTTGGTGCAAACCATGCACCTACCTTGCGTCAAGATTACCACTATCTCCAAATGGACTGAATCAAGCTTCCACTTGAGCCTCATCACATAGGAGTACCGCCGGGTGTGTCCAAAACAATTTCTGAGCCTATGGTATATTTGGCGCAAACCGTAAACCTATCTTGTATCAAGATTAGCACTATCTCCAAACGGATTGAACCGAGCTTGCACTTGAGTCTCGTCACCAAGGAGTACCACGGGGTGTGTCCAAAACGATTTCTGAGCCAATGGTATGTTTGGCGCAAACCGTGCACCTATCTTGCACTGACACTAACCCTATCTCTAAATGGACTAAAAGGAGATTCCACATTACCCACGTCACCTTGTAGTTCCATCCGGTGCGTCCAAAATAATATTCGAGCCTCTAGTATGCTCAGTGCAAACCATGCACCTATCTTGCGTCAAGATTACCACTATCTCCAAATGGGCTGAACCGAGCTTCCACTTGAGTCTCGTCACCTAGGAGTACCACTAGGTGCATCCAAAATGATTTCTGAGCCTATAGCTGTTTGGTGCAAACCGTGCTCCTATCTTGCGTAAAGATTACCACTATCTCCAAATGGACTTAATCGAGCTTCCACTTGAGCCTCATCACCTAGGAGTACCACCGGGTGTGTTCAAAACAATTTCTGAGCCTATAGTTGTTTGGTGCAAACCATGCACCTATCTTGCGTCAAGGTTACCACTATCTCCAAATGGGCTGAACCGAGCTGCCACTTGAGTCTCGTCACCTAGGAGTACCACTGGGTGCACCCAATATGATTTGTAAGCCTATAGTTGTTTGGTGCAAACCATGCACCTATCTTGCGTCCAGATTACCACTATCTCCAAATGGGCTGAACCGAGCTTCCACTTGAGTCTCGTCACCTAGGAGTACCACTAGGTGCATCTAAAATGATTTCTGAGCCCATAGTTGTTTGGTGCAAACCATGCACCCATCTTGCGTCAAGATTACCACTATCTCCAAATAGACTAAATCGAGCTTCCACTTGAGCCTCATTACATAGGAGTACCACCGGGTGTGTCTAAAATAATTTCTGAGCCTATGGTATATTTGGCGCAAACCGTGCACCTATCTTGCATCAAGATTACCACTATCTCCAAATGGATTGAATCGAGCTTCCACTTGAGTCTCATCACGTAGGAGTACCACCGGGTGTGTTCAAAACAATTTCTGAGCCTATGGTATATTTGGCGCAAACCGTGCACCTATCTTGCATCAAGATTACCACTATCTCCAAACGGATTGAACCGAGCTTGCACTTGAGTCTCGTCACCATGGAGTACCACGGGGTGTGTCCAAAATGATTTCTGAGCTAATGGTATGTTTGGCACAAACCGTGCACCTATCTTGCACTGACACTAACCCTATCTCTAAACAGACCAAAAGGAGATACCACATTAACCACGTCACCTAGTAGTTCCATCGGGTGTGTCCAAAATGATATTCGAACCTCTAGTATGCTCGGTGCAAACCATGCACATATCTTGCGTCAAGGTTACCACTATCTCCAAATGAGCTGAACCGAGCTTCCACATGAGTCTTGTCACCTAGGAGTACCACTGGGTGCATCCAAAATGATTTCTGAGCCTATAGTTGTTTGGTGCAAACCATGCACCTATCTTGCGTCAAGATTGCCACTATCTCCAAACGGGCTGAACCGAGCTTCCACTTGAGTCTCGTCACCTAGGACTACCACTAGGTGCATCCAAAATGATTTCTGAGCCTATTGTTGTTTGGTGCAAACCGTGCACCTACCTTGCGTCAAGATTACCACTATCTCCAAATGGACTGAATCGAGCTTCCACTTGAGCCTCATCACGTAGGAGTACCACCAGGTGTGTCCAAAACAATTTCTGAGCCTATGGTATATTTGGCGCAAACCGTAAACCTATCTTGTATCAAGATTAGCACTATCTCCAAACGGATTGAACCGAGCTTGCACTTGAGTCTCGTCACCAAGGAGTACCACGTGGTGTGTCCAAAACGATTTCTGAGCCAATGGTATGTTTGGCGCAAACCGTGCACCTATCTTGCACTGACACTAACCCTATCTCTAAATGGACTAAAAGGAGATTCCACATTACCCACGTCACCTTGTAGTTCCATCCGGTGCGTCCAAAATAATATTCGAGCCTCTAGTATGCTCGGTGCAAACCATGCACCTATCTTGCGTCAAGATTACCACTATCTCCAAATGGGCTGAACCGAGCTTCCACTTGAGTCTTGTCACCTAGGAGTACCACTAGGTGCATCCAAAATGATTTCTGAGCCTATAGCTGTTTGGTGCAAACCATGCACCCATCATGCGTCAAGATTACCACTATCTCCAAATGGACTGAATCGAGCTTCCACTTGAGCCTCATCACCTAGGAGTACCACCGGGTGTGTCCAAAACAATTTCTGAGCCTATAGTTGTTTGGTGCAAACCATGCACCTATCTTGCGTCAAGGTTACCACTATCTCCAAATGGGCTGAACCGAGCTTCCACTTGAGTCTCGTCACCTAGGAGTACCACTGGGTGCATCCAATATGATTTCTGAGCCTATAGTTGTTTGGTGCAAACCATGCAACTATCTTGCGTCAAGATTACCACTATCTCCAAATGGGCTGAACCGAGCTTCCACTTGAGTCTCGTCACCTAGGAGTACCACTAGGTGCATCCAAAATGATTTCTGAGCCCATAGTTGTTTGGTGCAAACCGTGCACCCATCTTGCGTCAAGATTACCACTATCTCCAAATGGACTAAATCGAGCTTCCACTTGAGCCTCATCACATAGGAGTACCACCGGTTGTATCCAAAATAATTTCTGAGCCTATGGTATATTTGGCGCAAACCGTGCACCTATCTTGCATCAAGATTACCACTATCTCCAAATGGATTGAATCGAGCTTCCACTTGAGCCTCATCACGTAGGAGTACCACCGGGTGTGTTCAAAACAATTTCTGAGCCTATGGTATATTTGGCGCAAACCGTGCACCTATCTTGCATCAAGATTACCACTATCTCCAAACGGATTGAACCGAGCTTGCACTTGAGTCTCGTCACCATGGAGTACCACGGGGTGTGTCCAAAATGATTTCTGAGCCAATGGTATGTTTGGCACAAACCGTGCACCTATCTTGCACTGACACTAACCCTATCTCTAAACAGACCAAAAGGAGATACCACATTAACCACGTCACCTAGTAGTTCCATTGGGTGTGTCCAAAATGATATTTGAACCTCTAGTATGCTCGGTGCAAACCATGCACCTATCTTGCGTCAAGGTTACCACTATCTCCAAATGGGCTAAACCGAGCTTCCATTTGAGGCTCGTCACCTAGGAGTACCACTGGGTGCATCCAAAATGATTTCTGAGCCCATAGTTGTTTGGTGCAAACCATGCACCTATCTTGCGTCAAGATTACCACTATCTCCAAATGGGCTGAACCGAGCTTCCACTTGAGTCTCGTCACATAGGACTACCACTAGGTGCATCCAAAATGATTTCTGAGCCTATAGTTGTTTGGTGCAAACCGTGCACCTATCTTGCGTCAAGGTTACCACTATCTCCAAACGGACTGAACCAAGCTTCCACTTGAGACTCATTGCCTAGGAGTACCACCTGGTGTGTCCAAAACAATTTCTGAGCCTATGGTATATATCTCCAAATAGATTGAACTGAGCTTGCACTTGAGTCTCGTCGCCAAGGAGTACCACGGGGTGCGTCCAAAACTATTTCTGAGCCAATGGTATGTTTGGCGCAAACTGTGCACCTATCTTGCACTGACACTAACTCTATCTCTAAACGGACCAAAACAAGATTCCACATAACCCACGTCACCTAGTAGTTCCATCCGATGTGTCCAAAACGATATTCGGGCCTCTAGTACGGTCGGTGCAAACCGTGCACCTATCTTGCGTCAAGATTACCACTATCTCCAAATGGACTGAATTGAGCTTCCACTTGAGCCTCCACCACCTAGGAGTATAACCGGGTGTGTCCAAAACAATTTCTGAGCCTATGGTATATTTGGCGCAAACCGTGCACCTATATTGCGTTAAGATTACCACTATCTCCAAAAGGATTGAACCGAGCTTGCACTTGAGTCTCGTCACCAAGGAGTACCACGGGGTGCGTCCCAAACGATTTCTGAGCCAATGGTATGTATGGTGCAAACCGTGCACATATCTTGCACATACACTAACCCTATCTCTAAATAGACCAAAACGATATTCCACATGACCCACGTCACCTAGTAGTTCCATCAGGAGCGTCCAAAATTGATACATCCGACCCAGGTGGGGTTGGCCGAGGCCCAATAAATTAAGGTTGCCCGGACCCCAACAGTTCTTATGCACACCCACTCGGGGAAAGGCCCAATGTCCCTAAAAGACTAGTCTGATAGGGGAAGGGTGGCTCTCTCTTTTAAGGTGGCTTCCTCCTCCCATGCTAAGCAAGGTGGGATTATTCAGAGGCTCACACGGTTGCCGCCTGACTACAACTAGGCCACTTGGCCTTTTTTGTTGCGTCTTTGCCAGCGGGTGTAAGGTCCAAATGGCTAGAGGGGGGTGAATAGCCTATTTAAAATTCTACAAGCTTCACTAAACAACCACGTTAGTATAAAAGATGGCTAAGCTTATTCTAGCACTAGCTAAACTACACTATGCAAGCCACCTATACAATTCTAGTGAAGCAAGGCTATGATCTCTAATACACACCAACAAGGCTAAGTCACTAAGCTACTTACTCCTATGTGATAAAAGCTACACTAAGCAAACTACACTAGAACTAGTACAAGAAAGTAAAGAGCAAGAGACTTGATTCTTATACCAACGATGTAGAGAAGTAATGCACTCGAAGAATCAATCACAAGAGAAATCCTCGGCAAAGAGATGACACAAGATTTTTACTGAGGTTCACTTGCTTCCCGGCAAGCTACTCCTCGTTGTGGCGATGCACCCACTTGTCGGTTCGTGAGCTAATCGACTATCAAGAGTCGAGCCCTCGGAGGGCGCCGCACAACCGCACACAAGATGGGGATCCTCCAAGCCACGAGCTTCACTAGAATATCCAATTTGCGAACTCCCGCGGGGAAGGATCAAGAACCCCTTACAACACTTGGTGAGGGCTCCAACAATCTCCAATTGCGAGCTCAATCACCTCCGCTGCTCCAAGCCGTCTACCATGTCGGGAAACACGGAAGAGTAACAAGAAATCCGCAGCAACTCAAAGATCAAGTGCCTCTAGAATGCAACTCTCAAGCAATGCACTTGAATCTCACTCAATCTCACTCAAGATGTGCAACTATGCAAAGAGATGAGTGGAGGGGTTGTTCTCTAGCTCAAAGGATGTCTCTAGGTCTCAAAATGTGCAAGAGTTACCCTCAAACCCCGGACATCCTCTATTTATAGCGAAGGGGTACGCAGCTAGCCGTTACTGGATGACGCAGTTCAAAACGTGTTGACCGGATGCTCCGGTCAGGGTGACCGGACGCGTTCGGTTACTACAGGACACGTGAAAACAGTGCGTGTCAGAACTAGCCATTGCCGTGACCGGACGCGCTCAACCGTTTGACCGGACGCGACAGTGCCAGCATCCGGTCGTGTTCCAGTAAGCTCCCGTCGAGACCGGACGCGTCCGATCGCACGTGACCGGACGCGCCGTGCGTCCGATCAACACTCTACCCTTCTGGACGCCTGACCGGACGCTCTGGTTCCGTGAGGGACCGGTCGCGCGCTCTACTTCAGCGCACAGGAGAACTGACCGGACGCGCTGGTCAGGCCAGACCAGCGTCCGGTCACAAACCCTAGTGCCCGCTCCACTTCGAACTGACCGGACGCGTTCGGTCAAACCGAGACCGCGTCCGGTGCAGCGTCCGATCGCCGTTTTTCAGTGAAAAACATTTTGGACTTTCGCCACCTTTTCTTGCTTTCGGCGCAATAGAAAATAGGCATTTCATTTCCTCGAAAACGCCTGAATCCCTTACTACCGCTCAAACACCACCGCCTTCGCAAATGTGCTAACACCACCAAGTGCATGTGTGTTAGCATTTCACAAATATTTTCCAAGGCGTTATGTTAGCTCTCAACTAGATCCTAATGCATATGCTCAAGACATTGATCTAGTGGCACTTGATTCCCGAGCTAACTGTGATTGCCCCTCTTGATAGTCGGCTATGTATCCTAAATCCGGTCAATCACTTCTCTACTCAACTTAGACCGGCAAAAGAAAAAATCCTATGGTTATACCTTTGCCTTGCGCTCTTAGATCCTTCTCTTCCACTTGATCATCAAGTCCACCATATTATGTGCATCTCCACCATGATCGACATTTCATGTCCATGCACCATTTCTTTGTGATCTTGTGGCCACCACTCCTTGCCACATGCACCTTCATCACACGTGTTGCTTATGCCTAGCTCAAAACACTTAACACATGGCATTAGCAACTTGGTGTCATTAATTACCAAAACCAAACTTGGGCTTTCAATCTCCCCCTTTTTGGTAATTGATGACAACCATCACAAAGATATGAAATGAAATCAATTTTCAACTTCGATAGTATTAGCTCCCCCTACATATGTGCTTCCATGAGTTTGGTTCAATTGTGCACATATGTATGGATTTGAATTTTGGGAGAGTTACTACTATCAAATTGATGCTAAGGTATATAGAATGGACCTTTGAAGCGTGATACCAATCAGAGTTGCCTTTATATACCATCCTTAGCATCGATTTAGCTAGACACCACTTGTAAACATCACTTGTAAAGATCACAAACACTAAAGTACCCCGTGAGATCAACATTATAAGCAAAGGTGTCTAGATACCACTTGTAAAGCTACTTTCAACAATTCATCATTCAAGTTCTATTTCTAGCAATCACCACACAAGCATGAATATGAATTTAAGCTTTGCAATGCAACAATTCATCATGTTAATGCACATACAAATGCAACAAAATAATTCATGAGCTTGCTCCCCCTACTTGTGTGCTCAATTTTAATTGATCCCTTTCCAATGTCATTCTTTCCCCCTTTGCAACTTATCTTTTTAACTTTGTGACTTTTCTATCTTTGTGACTTTTCTCTCCCCCTTTGTCAACAATCACCAAAAAGGTGCCAATTTTAGTGAGAATTAAGTCAATCAATATGAGGGAGTCCAAATTATGGTTCAATCTAGATTACTTGCCTAGAATATGTATTTCGGTTTGATCCAAGGACAAGCTTCTTCACACCTCATAAAGTATAAGGGTTATCTTGACCATGTTGAATTACACATCATGAGCTCATTTTCTAGATTCAACACTAGGTTTGCAAGCTCACAACCATGTCATATGCTACCACTAGATCAATCAAAACATAGAAGCAATAGTGGTACCATATATACATTAAACTCATTTGATTTTCATGAATGAACCTATTTGTCATGCAAATATGTCTATATGTTCTAAACATGTCCTTAGCAAAGTATGGATGATATGCCAAACAACTTTACCTTGCTATGTCGGAGGAGAGGCATGTCATATAAGAATGTGGGGGTGCACTCATTTCAAGTTGGAGAAGTCAAGTATGTTCAATTCATTCTTCAACTTGTAAAATCTCTTCTCATCAAGTGGCTTTGTGAATATGTCGGCTAGTTGATCTTCGGTGCCAATGCTCTCAATGCTAATATCACCCTTTTGTTGATGGTCTCTTATGAAGTGATGCCTTATGTCAATGTGCTTCATTCTTGAATGTTGAACCGGATTTTGTGTCATCTTGATAGCACTTTCATTGTCACAAAACAATGGCACATTCTTGAATTTTATTCCAAAGTCATTCAAGGTGGCTTTCATCCAAAGCAATTGTGCACAACAACTACCGGCACTAATATATTCGGCCTCGGCGGTAGATAGTGCAACACTATTTTGTTTCTTTGATGACCATGAAACAAGAGACCTTCCAAGCAATTGACAAGTGCCACTTGTGCTCATTCTATCAATCTTGCATCCGCCATAGTCGGAGTCCGAATATCCAATCAACTCAAAATTAGACCCCTTTGGAAACCATAATCCAACATCATGAGTGCCCTTAAGATATCTCAATATCCTCTTGGTTGCTTTCAAGTGACTTTCTCTAGGTGAAGCTTGATATCTTGCACATTTGCACACACTAAACATCACATCCGGCCTAGAAGCGGTGACATAGATCAAACTTCCAATCATAGACCGGTATTGCTTTTGATCTACCATGTTGCCACTAGCATCAACACCCAATTGATCATTTGTGCCCATTGGTGTACTCATTGGCTTAGCATCTTGCAATCCAAACTTCTTGATCATGTCCTTGATGTACTTGCCTTGACTTACAAAAGTGCCATTCTTCATTTGCTTAATTTGAAGTCCAAGAAAGTAACTAAGCTCTCCAATCATAGACATCTCAAACTCTTTTGCCATCATATTTCCAAATTCTTCACAAAAATCTTGATTGGTTGATCCAAAAATAATGTCATCCACATAGATTTGCAACACAAACAAGTCATTTCCAAGCTTTTTGGTGAAGAGAGTGGTGTCAACCTTTCCCATCTTGAACCCTTTAGAGAGAAGAAAGTCCCTCAATCTCTCATACCAAGCTCTAGGTGCTTGCTTTAAACCATACAATGCCTTCTTTAGCTTGAAAACATGGTCGGGCTTCTTATCATCTTCAAAACCGGGAGGTTGCTCAACATAAACTTCCTCATTGATGTAGCCATTGAGAAATGCACTCTTGACATCCATTTGATAGAGCTTGATGTTGTGTGCACAAGCATATGCTAATAAGATTCTAATAGCCTCCAATCTTGCAACCGGTGCATATGTCTCTCCAAAGTCAAGACCCTCAACTTGAGTGTATCCTTGTGCTACTAATCTTGCTTTGTTCCTTACAACCATGTCATCTTGATCTTGCTTGTTTCTAAAGACCCATTTAGTACCAATCACATTGTAGTTCTTTGGCCTCTCAACAAGTTCCCAAACTTGATTTCTAGTGAAGTTGTTTAGCTCTTCATGCATGGCATTTACCCAATCGGAATCCTTCAATGCATCTTCTATCTTATTTGGTTCTTCTAATGAAAAAAATGAGTAGTGCTCACAAAAGGATGCTAATCTTGATCTAGTTTGAACACCACTTTGAATTCCACCAATGATTTGGTCCAATGGATGATCTCTTGCAATACTAGTAGGTTGGAGTATTGGGAGTTGATTGCTTCCACTTGTTTGACCTTGATCTTGAGCTTCATCATGAGAACCACTAGAGCTTGCTTGATTTGTATCAATTTGTACACTTTGGTTGATCACATGAATATCATCATCATCAACTTGCCTTGGCCTAACATCACCAATGTCCATGTTTCTCATTGCATTTGCCAATTGGTCTCCTCTCACATCATCAAGGTTTTGAGCTTCATTTTGAGATCCTTGGGTTTCATCAAACTCAACATCATGAACTTCTTCCAAGGTGCCATTTGTGAGATTCCAAACTCTATATGCTTTGCTTGTGGTAGAATAACCAAGTAAGAACCCTTCATCACATTTCTTTTCAAACTTGCTCAATCTAGTGCCTTTCTTGAGAATATAGCATTTGCAACCAAACACTCTAAAGTATGCAATGTTGGGCTTTCTTCCATTCAATAACTCATATGGTGTCTTTCCAAGCTTCCCATGGCAATAGAGACGGTTGCTACAATAGCAAGCCGTGTTGATAGCTTCACTCCAAAATGAATGACTCACATTGTATTCACTAAGCATTGATCTAGCCATATCAATCAAAGTTCTATTCTTTCTTTCAACTACACCATTGGATTGAGGAGTGTATGTTGGTGAAAATTGATGT